>VCNE01003477.1:0-16136 GCA_009869805.1 Oncopodura yosiiana | reverse complement strand
CTTAATAATAATAAGTACCAAAATATGTCAGTCCAAATTCAACTCCAGGATCATCCAACTCTCCTCCAACTGCTTTGAGTTGCATAACACTAATATATTCTGGAACTCTATATACTCCCTGCTTCTCAGGAACTTTACTATGTGTACCAGATTTACTGAGAATTACCATTGTCTTAGATTTTTCATCTAAAAGGTAACGTCGAACAAATAAATAGTCACGATTTGAAAACATTCGAGGCCATAACATTTCCCAATAAATAACTTCTGCTTTAGCTTTCTCATCTCTTTCAACAACTTCCAAGTTTAATGTAGAAGTATCCCATGTTTTTCTATACTCCATATCTAGTTGAGTTTTCATAAAATCTGTTGGACTAATATCAGCATAATATCCATAAACTGTTGTCAATGTAAGAGAAAAGAAATTGTTACAAGTTACAATCAACTTCAACATCTGTCTACTCTACTTCATTATTATTAAAATTATTTATACTTACCTTTGTACTCAAACAGTCCTGGGCGATCTTTACGTGGTTTTCTCCATACTAATAAATCAGGAGTTTCAACAAATGGTAACCAATCATATCCTTCTGCTTTCTTATGATAAACAGGACCCTTTCCTGGACAGTGACAATATTTCATTCCTTCCATCTTTTTGTCAATAACAAGACGATTACTACAATCTGAACAAACAACTGTGGCTGTAGTCAACTCATGAATAAAATCCAAATCGTTCATATGACTGTAACAAAGATAGAAAATAATAGTTATTAAATATTAGTAAAATTATGTATTATTATTATTATTATTATTATTATACCTCCGAAGCTCTGAATCTTTTATACTGTAGAGTAAATTGTCTTTAGGTTGACACAGAGAATAAATAACAAATCCTAACATCCATTTTCTTCTATCTGATGTTGTTTGACCCCAAAGTTTACAATGAAGTTGAATGACTTTATAAGAACGAAATATTCTTTGAGCAAAAATTGGACGAACTTCACGTCCAACAAATATTCCTGTTTGAATAAAACCATTTTTTAATTCTGCCAATGTTTTTGAAAGTCTCCAGTTGAATTCTTGACGTGCTTGATCCAAAAAGGCTTTCCGTAGAAATTTTAATCTTGAACTCATCATTATTGTCTTTTGTAATTAGTTTTGTTGATGAGGAGTATTATTGTTGCTGTTTTAATTATCATTACAATCATAACTTTTGTTTAATAAATATATAATGTCAATTGAAATTTGCACGTGCACAAATCGTGGTCTGCTAAAAAAACATTCACCAATACTATAATTTCTAAATTTTGTAACTATTCTTTTTACTAATTGTGAAATAGAGAGTTTCAATGACCGGTGCAATGTGTCAAGTGATTAAAGAGGAGTGACAAACTATCAAAATGCAGAAATATTAATTTTTTTAGTAAACCAATTCAATTTTTGCAATGAAAGAAACTTGAAATTCAAAGTGGTATTTGGTCTTTGAGGCTGGCTGAGTTTAGCATGGCTTTGTTATATTATGTAATCTTGATGAGTGAGTAAGAAAAAACAACAGAATTTTGATATGAGTTTTTTTGCTGAAGACATAAATATCGACAAGAAGAATTTATAATTGTTTCAGTTAGCATTGACAATTAATGTACACATCATTTAATTAGACACTGAATTGAATTGAATAAGCATAATGTTTGTTTTTAAATACATTAATTAATAATACAATTTTTTGTGTGTGAGTGGAATCATTAAAAAAATCTTTTTAAGTTCCTTCTGATGGTGTTTGATTTTCCATAGTTTTTTGAAGCCACCCAGCTACATCAACATTCTCCTGTTCCCACTTTTTTACCCAACTATGATTCATTAAAGAATTGAGGTCTGCTCTAGCTGTTGGATCTTTTTGGAGACATCGTGATACTACATCCTCAAAGTCAGGAGAAAATTGTCCAGGCGGAAGTTCTGGTGGTGGTTCATTTACAATATAATTTAGCAATTCAAAGATTGCCATTCCTGCTGGTGCTGCTAAAGAAAATCATATAAGAAAAAAAAGTTAACGCTACAGAAATTAACAAAATTATTAAAGTTTTTTTTGCTACTTACGTTTTGATCCTTGTTCTTGTGCGTAATTAGGTGGTGGTATAGGATAGACACCTATTTCAAAGATAATAATTTTTATTACTAGTCTGTGAAATATTTAATTTAAGTGATTGTCTCCTTACCTAGTGCCATTTCAACAAGACTCAGACCCAGTGACCAAATATCACTAGCCACAGAATAATGTGTACCTTGAAGTCGTTCAGGCTATATAGTAAAATAGATAACATTTAAATAAATCAATATATCTAATACTTTTTGTAAAGTAAAAATATATCTAAACTTACAGACATATATGATCTGGTACCCACAAAACTATTAGCCATGGAATCTATCAATTGACCAGAAACTCCGAAATCGCAAATTTTTATTTCACCACGAGTGTTGACCAGAATATTAGATGGTTTGACATCTCTGTATGTAATAAAGATGATTAGTGTAAATTCAAAGTATGTTAGGTATTAAATATTTACCTATGAATGATGTTATGTTTGTCTCGAAGGTAGGCTAAACCTTTCAAAACAGCAGAGGTAATTTTTCCTAGAATGTTTTCTGGTATTTTTTCACATCTTTTGAGAACTAAATCTAATGAGCCAGCATCCATATATTCCATACAGATCGATATTTCTCCATCAGAATAAAATGCTCCATAAAATCCTACAATAAAAGGTGAATTGCAATCATGCAATACTTTAAGTTCACGAACTATCTGTTTTTTCACTGCTGGTTTGACTTCTAAATGAATCATCTATAAATACATAATATGACAATATTATTATTGAGATTACTTAATATCTAATGAAAATGGTTTTCTTCTTTCTCTTACCTTTCTCGCCATAATAAGTCCAGTAGGTTTATGAAGTACTTTGGCCACAACGCCTCCATTTCCAGCTCCTAGTTCACCCAATTTTTCAAAGTCATCATCAACTAAATCACCAACTTTTAGTTTTTGACAAAGGAAAAATCGCATTCTTTGCTTTTGTTGATCATCAATATCCAATTCTGATAGTCGTGATTCTAGTACTTCCATTGAAGCCAGTCTAATGAAAAATAATTTGTACATATTACTTTTGACATAAACTATTTCCTTGTTGAAAAACTTACTCATTTTGATTTCTTGGTGATGGTGGCTCTACGCTTCCATTAGAATTTGTGGCTCCTGTAGGTAATGTCAAATTTAATTTGTTTTTTGCCGACAACGACATTTTTCTTCAGTCTTGTTGTCCAATCCACAACACGACAATAAATAAATTATCGACCGAAAATGAAATATATATATATTTCACTAATTTCACATTCACTGATATCACTTCTCACTATATACTTATGATATGATATATCTTGACGTCAATCAGTATTAGTATTCAACTTCTTTCTAAACTATTAAAAGTAAATTAAGGCAGTAGTATCAATCAACTAATGACCAACTTTCTCCTGGAATATTGGAACCTTTCTAAGAATCATGGAATGGAAAAATATCGACTACTGTTGTCTTCTTCTCTATATATACACCTGATGAATTCCTTTAGTAGACTCATACGCCGTGTGTAGCAGAATCAACCACCACCCAAAAAAGTATCAACCAAAAATCCTGGATTTAGCATCTTTTCTATAAAATGTTATTTTTCGTCAACACAGTTTACTTAAAAAAGTTTATATGAAATGTTTTAATTCTTAAATTATTATAGAAGAAAATATTTTTCCAATGTTAATACAAAAAACTGGCTGTTCCAGACTCCAGTATAAATGGAAGCATTACGTAATCAGAATTATGGGGCAAGTTGAGCAATTTCATTACATGTCAAATCAATAAATTGAACATGAAACATTTTTTTTATTCGGCATTTTGGCAGTTAAAATGACAACTTTTGTTATAAATTGATGGCAAGTAAAATCTTGTAATAATAATTATATTGGTAACATTTTTTATATCATTTTGCTAAATATTCTAATAAAAATAAGGAACAATAAATGTGTAATAGCGTCGTATAAGCTGGTAAAGTAGATATCTATATAAGTAAGTAATTAGGTACTGTCAGAATATGTATAATTCGTAACCATTTACAATATATTCTATATATATATACTAAAAAATGAATGTGACAGACTGAATGACTGATTGTACTCTAATGAGTCTCATGTGACACTTAGTGACAGATAAGAAAGCAAAGAAAGATTTTTTTACATAATTATAGTTTTTTTGATCGACATTTTTTTCTCTGTTGTAATATATATAAGTACATACACTTTCATGCATCTTAAAAATAACCCTGTTTCATAATATGATTTTAGAAGTGTTACATTTTAGTGTCTTCTGTACTTAAATTTCTGTATGAAACGTTGGTCTCTCAATGTCCATTAGACGAAAAACAACAGGAGCTGTATAAACGACATTGAATCCAATAGCTATATATGATAGGAATTTATATGTCAATTCAACAACGACTTCTTTTGTTGTCGCTTTTGTCAAATAGGAAATTTCTGTACGACGTAACACAAGACTCTGTAAAGTGGCATACAATACAGATTTGGCTATTGCTCTGGTGGCCACAACAATACAAAGTCCAATTACAAGTCTTAATAATGAAGCTCCAAGCATTGTGTAACTTGGCCAAATGACTGCATATGGCTAAAAGAAAAGAGAAAGAGAGAAACGTTAATTGAAAGATTCTTTAATAATCACATATCTCTCATTATTTCTTACAGGATCTAATGGCGGGCCTCGAATTATTCCTAGTTGAAAATTAGCCCATGCACCACCAAGCATTCCAACACAAGATCCCAAAATCACCATTGTATCACCTCTCGCCGGCGTCCAACGATCTCCTCCTGGACTACAAACTGCTAAGATCATACCACCAAGAAATAGATACAATCCACCAAATTCATCTCTTAGAATAACTGGATCCAGCCAATCAACTAATGGAATCAGCCATGTAAACAATATCACAACTAGACTTAGGCCAGCAACAATGTCCTGTAAAGAAAAGAAGATCTTTTATTTATAATCTGTTATACAGATCATAAAGGTTACTCAAATGACTTACAAGGACAGAGTGCATTCCAAGATAAATTCTTGATGTGCATACCAGTGTGCACCAAGCAATCGCAATAGCTAATCCAATTGCGAAAGGATACTATATGTGTAATAATTATTAAGATAAGAATTATTTCAATGCCACCAACAAAGTCATTGACTTAAAAAGACTACCTGATATCTTGATGCCGTAAAAATAATTATTGAGAAAGGTACTGCTGCTCCTGTAAAATAAGCAAACAATTTGTCAGAAGTTTTTTCAAGAAGACGAAAGTCATAAAAGTGTCTACGATGACTACTAACATTATTATTCTATAAAATTTTCTTTATACTTACCTACAATTGCGTGAGTTGATGGCATCCCATATTCTAATTCCCATTTCCTCTCTAATCGAATTACTGGTGGCGAAGATGGACGAGGCCAACGAATGATGTCTTTTAATCCTTGTCCAACATACATACATATAGTCCAAACAAGAACAACTCGCCGGCCAACAGCTCCATCAATATTCCAGAACCAAAATGAGAAGAACATTGCATAGAACGTTTCATCGCCTAAAGCTGTTCCAAAAAGAAATAAGTAATACCACAATTTGTTAGATACAACTCGATTTACAAGTGAGTCTTCAGTTTCATCATCATCTTCAGTTGTATTGACACTACTACTACTTATTCCAGAGTCACCGGTTAATGATGAGTCAGATGATGATGATGTAAATTTTTGTCTTGTTCTGATTGTTGGTTCAATTAAAGACTCTATTGAGTCATTGTCGTCTTCAAAGTCACTGTATTTCTCATTATCTTTGGTATTGTTGATAATGTTGTCAGCAGATTGTTGTTGACTAGAGGATTTATTATTTTCTCCTTTAATTATTATTGACTGATTTTTATTCCGACGACTTCCTCCTCCTCTTTCTCCAGCATTATTAGCTGCATTGACTCCAAAATAATTTTGAAAACGAACCACTAATTGTGGATCCTTGAGACCAAGTAAAAATTCTTTCATATTTTAAATAATTTCGGCAAAATCAAGAGATATTTTTCACAGTTAAAAATAAATTTGAAATTGTAGAAACAGACACAGATGGTAAAATGTAATTGATAAGCTTAATATTCTAATTGACATTTGTTTTGTTTTTTTTTTGTTAATTCCGGGTGCGGCTGCTAATATTCTGAGTATAATACTTTGTTGACGTTTAGTAATTTCTGTTGAAAAAATATCACTATGTCAGTGGGTCAAGTCGACGAACCAATCGGTTGTGCCCATATGTATAAATTTTTCTTACAAAAAAACAAGAATTCTTTCAACAGCCACAGCCTTTCAGAGCCAACAGCTCATCTTCTCAAGAGCTGCAAGAAGAAGAAATGTGTAAAATCAAACGTGACTCTTCTACAGCCTTTCCTCTTGGTATTTAGCCTTCACTCATTCGCCCCCACTTTTATTTACACTCACTCACTCTCATCAACAACTCTTTTTTCTCATCATCATCATTCATGAATATATTTCGTAACATCTACAAAATTGTGTATGCACTTTTATCTTCTGTCGAGAGTATTCTAGTAGCCACAACAATCTACTCTTATGATGTTTATATAGGCATAAAAGTTTATTTATATGACCACAAAAAGAAATGAAAGAAATATTTTAGAATGAAGGAAGTGAGACATGAGAGTTTGATACAATCTCTGAAATGCACTGACCTTTTGTGACTCACGATATTCTCATTTCTCATATGAAAAAAATGAACACAAGTTACGCAAGTACTACACATAAGTACATAATGATCACATCCAATAATTATTTGGGAAGTAGATAATACAACAGACATTGGCTATCAGAGAAATAATAATGTGAGAGTAACATGCATACCTAGTTTTTGCATGTGAGAGTAAACTAACTAAGGACAAAGGACAATAATGTAATCGCAGTAGCATCAACATACTACACAAAATTAAATTAATAATGAATGTTATTTTCCATAATGGTTTTTTGTTAGATGTTACTTACTATATATACGAGAGAATTGTATGCATGGCTAAAGTACTTACATCAACATTTTGGTATGTACGCTCAGCTATGCTCATGTATATATATGTGCTCAATTATTTTAATTTAGTCATGAGTCTGAGAGATGATTCAATGATTCTTCGTGCTTGTATTTATATTATGTTTCGCATTGTAATCAAGGTTATTGGCCAATTTTAGTCATTTAGAAAAAAATTGGGATGAAAGAAAGAGTGTAGCAAATAATTTCTCATACATACATATATTTTGATCTAATTTAAAAAAAATAACTCAAGGATTATAAATTGAGCTTATTAAACTTTGTAAAGAATAGTTACATATAATGATATTATTTAATTTCTAATGTCTGGAAGAACGGATTGTTTTAATTGCCTTTTGTACAACATATATGAAATGAACAGTAAACAGCTTTGTGTAATCATAAAAAAGTGATAGAGAACTGCTGCTGTCAATTCATTCCAAGAAAAGAAAATGGCCTATCCTGATCGTAATCCAAAGTTCAGGATAATTAGTAACAGCAGCTGCTATTGACTTTGTGTCTTTAATGAGGACTAGGCTACACAAGACGTAAGATTTCGGATAACTTTTGACATATTTATGAGAGTCGTTGAATGAGGACTAGTGATAAGTTTCTACAGAAAAATTGGACTGTTTGTTCAAGATTCAAGTATCAAAGACTGTTTTTGTTTGTTATATAAAAAAGACTAAAGGTTAGAAATACGACTATATGAGCTATTGACAATCATAGTTTTATATAGTTTATCTATTTTATTACATTATAACAAGCAATTTGATTACGTTTTATTCACCTTTCATAATAAACATATATATAGTTATATGAATTTTATTTCGCAAGTCAATAATCATGCATTTTCGTCAGTCTTCCATTGACATTGTCAATGATTGACAATATCAATTTTTATATGTATATAACTATGTATGTCTTTACCTGTTACAAACTTAACTCTTTAGGCATTTTATAGGCTATATTATATTGTACATTAACATTTTTTGTATTTTGCTTACAATCTAAAAAGAGTAGTACTTTTTTAGGCTCTATGTTATTACAATAGTTGCAGGCTTATGTAGTTGGATCGTTTAGTGTAAAAAGATTGCATGAACTTGACTTGCTCTGACTCTCTCACGACAAATTGGACAACATTGCTTAATCTTAAGTGAGTTAGTAAGACATTGTTCACAGAAAACATGACGGCAAGGTGTACTGACGATTACTTTATCGGGATTACTAAATGATTCCAAACAGATTGGACATTCTAAAGTTCTTGTTCGTCGTCGTTCATTTGCAGAGTTATTTCCAACATCACTGTCATAGTAGTCATCAGGATCAGGAGGATTTGTTGAGTAATGAGGTGGAGGATTATCTGATGATCTATTTCTTGAGCCATTTGTATGAGCTCGAGCATTAGCTCGATTTCTACGAGAAGCCATGACGTACACTACAACACCAACAATCAAGGCAAAACCCACTTTTAGAATAACAGCAGACATTTTTTTAAATCTGAAACAATAAAAAAATAAAATGAGGACATTGTTAGTTATATAGGCATAAATTCTAAATTCTTTTACCATACCAGCTTTGTATATAGAAAGTGACAACAGGTTACAGGATAAGAAGAAAATTTAAAATAATCTTGAGAGAGAATCTTGGCTGACCCAGTTTAACAAATTATTAATTATAGCCTAGAACTAAACCGTGAGCTCTAGCTCTGCTCTCTCTATTAATTATGGCATCATCTGCGTTAATAAACAGAAATTTACAGAAACATGACTCATTTTATAACAAAATATTTATAATTCAAAATGACAACAAAACACTTTGGCTTACCATGAATGACAAGATTGATGACAATGAGCGCGATGATTTTAATTGAAGTAAATTAGAAACTTTTGTGCTAAATTAGCAGTGCAAATTTTGTTTGTTTTTGTTGATTTTATATTTTTCTTATAAACAATATCACGTTCTTTTATTTACTTGCTAACTCGCATGTTTTAGAACTGCAAACAAATAAATGAACAAAGTATCCAATATGGCTTACCATGAAAAATGAAATTGTTGAAATTCTTTATTCTCATTATAAAAATACATGAAATATATGAAACCTGCAAAAGCTGTATGTAATAGTATGTGCCACACCAAAAAAATTATACATTACAAAAAAATAAATAACATTTTGTTCTCTCTTCTTCATCTTGACTTTTTATGAACTAAACCTAACAGCATTTTTTGAGAAAAATGATTTTATAGTATTAAAGACAACTCCTCGAACTTGTTTTTGTACATCAGGCTGAATCCTATTTAAAAATACACCTTCAATCTCTTTCTCTAGGTCAAGTAAAGAATCACTGTCATCTTCTCGATGTTCTTTTGCTCCAAAATCCTGTAATGATTCATAAGACATTTGTCATTTTAGCCAATAATAAAAAAACCAACTTTATAAATAAATTACATGTTGAGGTGGTGCATAATAAACCCTTGAAATTCCTACACCTAAGTCACTTCTTTTATCTAAAGTAACCACTAAAGGATCCAATTTGAGTTTAACACTTAATGAACCAGAATGTATTGGGAATATTGAGTTGATATCAAAGAGACGAACTGAATCTGCTGTAAATCTTGTCTCATGGAATGTTAATTCTAAATTTGTTGATGAAACTTGTGATGATGAAGGTGAGCCAGGACATCGTAGCTCAATTAGAGGCTCATGACCTGAGCGAATACGTTGAAATGTCACAATATATTTTGGATGACGTTTGAGACGTTGTTGAAACTGTATAAATGAATATAAATCAAAAATTGTTATTTAATTGTGAACTTGCTATTCCCTCTTTCATTTCCAGATTACCTGCAAGTTTTCTAAACCCCATTTATGAGACATAACAGCTTTTTGAAGTTCATGTTGTAATTTTGAACATGTTGTCGATGGTAAATGTCGATTTTCTTTTTCTCCTATATAAAAATTGTATATTAAAACTGACTCGAAATATAAATTTTACAACTCACCCGTTGCAATTGTTGATAATGGAAGTAAATCTCTTGTTTCTGCTATTGCCTCTGCTACTAGTGCTGGAGGTTCTGGAGGAGTTAAATGAACTGAAGGAACTTTATCCTCAACTTCAACTGTAGCTCCAGAACAAAATGTTACAAGAGCACAAAACCAATAAATTGTTTTTCGATGCATTTGAAATAATAAAAACTTCGTACTATTATCTGTAGGTTACTGTAATCTAATTTGTAATGCAAATTTTACAACAAGAAGAAGAAAAAAAATGATAATTGACTACTACTATTTTTTTCTAGTTTCCTTTTATCAGTGTTTAATAAAGTACTAATATATATAATATAATGTAGATTTTTTAATTTTTGACTTACTACCCTACTGACTGACTGATTAACTCACTGTGATGTGAAGAACAACCTACAACTGAATGAACTGCATAAATAGTTTATTTCCGACTCCTTCTTAACTCATCAAGATGAAGGAGTTAACAAAACTGTGATTCTGCATTTTTTTGTACACATAGTGCTTTTCTTTCATTGTTATAAAGAAGAAGCGTTTATACACTCATTTGAGTTTACATGTACTACACACACTAGTAGTAACAAGCTAAGTAAGATATTGAGATTAAGTAATGAAACCGCTAGTCACAATGCAATTTACGCTTCAGCCCCCTTTTCTTTCATTGATGATGATGAACAACAACAACGCTCATGATGATTATTGTTTAGCTAGGTTAATAAGGGTTAGACTTTTCTTTATGAAATAATAATGAAAAATCTCTGGACCATAACAATAGTTTGGCTGACTTACTACATACAACTTTATATATATGCGAGAGTCAAAAAGTCTTAAAGGACACTCACCTTTTTCTTTTAGTTTCATTGTACAATACAATATGTGACATGACAAGAGCTGACAATACTTGAGAAAAAGAACTCTCTGAGAATCTAACCTAATTGCAAAAAAAATCACATGAAGCTCTCTTGTAATTTGGATAATGTTTTCTTCTCTTGTTGTGACATTGTGTCAGCAAAGTAAACAATTGTTGTAATTTTTGTCTTCATGAAATTTCTTTTGTGTACACTTATTTACTTACTATCTTTATATATATTTCTAAAATTCTAGGTTACACGCTCACTTGCCCATGAATTTTTAGATGACATTTTGTCATGCAATTGACATTCAGTTTTCTTCAAGTATTTATACTACGCATATCAAATTTTCATACCTACAATACAATGAAGAAAATTGAAGAAGAGTTTGAAAAGAAAATTATCATGTATTCTTGTATTGTATACTCAAGAAATTACTGAGAGTAAGCAAAGCAGACGATGAGCAAAAAAAACTGTTAATTTTATTACATTTGTAAGAGCAAGTGTGCTCAACAGGGCAAAGGGTCATTCTTCTACGGCTAATTAATCACTCTAATGACTATACATATCTTTAGCTTGTGCTTTCAGCTACAGCAAAGAAATTATGATGTGCAAACTCTTCCATTCAACAATCGAAAGATTGAAGATTTATTTATTTATAGCAATAGTGGTAGTAGTAGAAATAACAGAAAAGCTAATTTTAGGGAATAAGAATGTTGTTTGTTGACAGTCCATTTGCGTCACGTCCTACTTGCTTCTTCTTCTTTTTCTTCTTTATAAATCTACGCAATAAAAACAGGTGAAGCAACAGTGACACGCATTTTTTTCATGAAAAGGAAATGATTCTTTACAATTTTTCTTACCACCAAAAGGATTTTAGTTTGCTTCAGAGGAAGTAGAGTGAAAGAAAAATTTTAAAACTCTTTGAAATGAGGAAGAATAAAACTTTTAACAAAGAATATAAAAATAAACATTGGCAAAATGGTTTAGTTTCCTAATTCCTACTTCCTCACATTTTTTGCTATTCCTGCTCTAATTATTCTAATTCTGAAAAAAAATCATTTTCATGCAAAAAAGAGACGCTAAGTGAACAAAGTACACAGTGAATCAACGCGCCGTCGCTTAAATCAATCGACTTGCTGTCTCCATTTTTTTCTTGAAGAAAAAACAACGCAATAAATATGAAATAAACAAAATTTTTTGTTTCCTGTTTTATTGTAAATAAATACTAATTAAACATGAGTTCAAAATCATCACCATTAGAAAAAGGTTTTAGGGAAAGAGGTTTTGGTAGTGGAAATTATCTGTCACATAATCCAAGAGGAAGGCAACAACATACACTATTTAGCACAGGAACTGTAAGAAAACAATCAAACAACCCAAAAATTATTGATGATGATGAAACTAATATTAATTCTTCTTTAATTGTTATATAGCATCGAAGATATTACTCACCACAACGTGATAATCAACCAGAATCTGTTTTGATTCATAACATGTATTTTGAAGCTCCATCACCAGCGTATAATTTTTTGGCTGCTCAAATTCCAAGAATGTCACCACGTCATGCTCGTTTATTCAATAGTAACAATCATATTGTTTCATGTCGTCATCAAAGATATCATCATCATAATCGTCGCTGCAATCATAATAATAATAGCAGTGGTGATCATAGTGAACAAAGTAGTCCTACAAAAAGTATTGCTAGTTGTAGTCGATGGCAGCAAACGGATGATGATACTCAAAGTTGCTCATCAAGAATTTCAAATATATCATCGATTTCAACATCTTCGATCAAAAATGGTGGAACTGGTAATATTCTTGTACGACGTGGTTATACTTTCAATGAAATAACATCAGCTCAAGATACTTTTTTCAAAACATTATCTGATGAAGCTCAAGAGAATCAAATTATGCAATTTTTATCTGATGTATTTCCTAAAAAGGCTCAACCAGTAGAAATCACAACTCTTGATGGTTCTGCTACTATTACTACTAATGAAGATGGTATTGAAGTTCGTTCTCCTTCAGCTATTTCAGATGATACATCAATTTCTACCATCAATTACTGAAGAAGAATCAGTATCAAAAAATCAAGAAGAGTTATCTCAATTGTTTGATTCTTTACAAGTATCTTCAACATCAAGAAGTGAAAATAATGATACTTCTATAATGACCACTACTGATGATCAAGTTTCAATGTCACAAGAAGAAAGTACAGAAGGCTGAACATGAAAAGCATGATGAAAGTAATAGTAGTTTTAATGAAACTATCAATTCTATTGTTGATGATGTCGAAGAAGGATTTGGATTACTTGATGAATTTATGGCTAAAGAAGAATATTATGCCAGACTCGATGCTATTGGAACTAATAATAATACTAGTTCTCCAATATCTATGAATGTGCAAATGCAAGAACCAGAAGATTATGGTGGTACTTTTTATCAGCATGTCAAAAGAAGACCTAAATATGGAAGAAATTATAGACCAACATCAAGATTAAATGTGACTTTGGACAGTTTGGATGAAGAACAAATTATTGGTCAATTTACTAACCAAAGTGGTCCAATTTATAATAACAACGGTGTTTTGCAATATCCGCATGATTCATCAATAGTACATGGTACTACTTTTTACTACTAATTGTTTTATATTACGTTTAAGAATTATGAATTTCAAAGTTTCAAAAAAAATTATTATTATTATTATGGACGACTTGAATCCGAGTGAATGTATTATTTTTTGCTATATTTTGAATAATTTTTGTCTTAGTGTTTTCCTTACATTTACAACCATGCTTTACATTTATTTTTAATCTTTTAAAAATCTTTTTTTGTCAAGTTGTATCAATTGATACTTATAATTTATTATCAACTTTTTATAACATATAATAAAGAATATTATGTTTATACTATTTACATAATTTGTGGATTTTAAAAATTGTGTAGTTTTTGCCATTATAACTTTACTGAATAAAAATAATAATAAGTAAAGAAGAAGAATTATTTAGTCAAGCAGATCATTTTTTTGACGTTGCTCTAATAAATCATGAGTAAAATCATCACATTCTTGACTACATTCTTCTACAATTTGATTTTTCATTTCAAAATTAGTAATTGTTGGCGATCCTCCAGAATTTTGTTGTGCTTGAGATATTCTACTTTTAAATGATACTTGAGTAAAACTAGTACTTCTTCTTTGAGAAAATGAAGAACTATTTCTTCCATTATTTTGACGAGGAACATAGTTCCAAAAATCAGATATACGAGAATTAGAAGTTGATGCCCTTAGTCTTGATCTGAAACAAAATGAACAACAACAGCAAAGGAATAGGAAAAATTGTCTTGGATTTGAGAATAGAACATCTCTAAAAGCTAATCTAAATCTTGGATTAGCCCAAGAGTAAATAAATAAATTGTACATTGTGTGAGACATTGCGAGAAAATGAGATAATATAAAAATATAAGGAAAAGCAGGACCATCGCCTAATGAAGGAACATGTTGAAAAATTAGTGTATAGAATGTTATATGGAAGCCAAGAAATTGAATATCCAGTAACTACTGCCAAAGACATAACAAGTGTCTGAAAGGAAAGAATCATACATGAAAGTTTACAATAGAAATACTTGAAAATTACTTATATTAACAAACCTTTCGTTTTCCTCTTGTTGGTGCTTTGAGTCCACGAAAAGATTCTCCTGTCATATTCATAATATTTTATTATAATTTTTCAAGAGTTAGCTAATAGACTTAATATAATATGAATTTTCTACTGATTAAATGTTCTACTAAACTAACCAGGTCTTCTATTACTCCAAACGACCATTCCAATTCGAAAATATGTATAAATGAGAACAGCTACAGGAAACCAATACTGGAGAATCATGAGTGTCAGGGAATAAATTAGTTCTTGAGACTGAGATTCCCAACCATACTGCAATAAGAAAGTTGTTTCTATAAAGACTATCTTGTAGAGTAGATTTTAAGTGTAAAGTTCATTAATTACCTCACCACACCGAGGTTTGCCAGTGCCTTCATGAATATCAAGTTTAGTAAAAATAGCAATAGGAACACTGGTGACAATTGCAGACATCCAAACAACACCAATAACAAAAACTGATTCTAAACTAACCAGGTCTTCTATTACTCCAAACGACCATTCCAATTCGAAAATATGTATAAATGAGAACAGCTACAGGAAACCAATACTGGAGAATCATGAGTGTCAAGGAATAAATTAGTTCTTGAGACTGAGATTCCCAACCGTACTGCAATATTAAGAAAATTGTTTTTATAAAGACCATCTTGTAGATTTTAGGTGCAAAGTTCATTAATTACCTCACCACATCGAGGTTTACCAGTACCTTCATGAATATCAAGTTTAGTAAAAATAGCAATAGGAACACTGGTGACAATTGCAGACATCCAAACAACACCAATAACAAAAACTGATTGAGACGAAGTAAGTCTTGGTTTAAGTGGATATAAAATTCTCATATAACGATCTGCTGCTAGAGCCACAAGTGAATATGCTGAGACGAAAATACTAATTGCTTGTATTGGTGGTATGACATAGCAAAGAAACTGTCCAAATGGCCAATATTGTAAAAGAAACTTGATATAAGCTACTGGAATACAAAAGAGAGCAATTAAAAGGTCACCTACTGCAAGGTTTGCTAAGAAGTAATTTGTCACAGTGTTCATTCGTGGAAAGAAAAATATCACATAACAAATTAGTAGATTTCCAAAAATGGCCATAAGAAAGACAATGTTGTAACTTAGATAAATTATAATTTGAAAAGCCAATGGAAAAGTAAATGGTGACTCGAATAATAATGAGTCTTCCATGAAAGTCAAGTTTGAAGTTGAGTTTTCCATGTTCTCTTCTTGATCTCCACTAAAAAACTAAATTCATTATGAAGAATTTTTTTTAAAGTTTACAAACTTCTCATCACTCTTTCAGTAACATTTCACATTTTTTTGATGCTTATTTTTAGACAGGACTCTTTTAACACAAACACTGGTCAACTTTAAAAAGAGTTGACATTTTGTTTATTATACAATATTGGTTTATTATTTTATGTCACCTTTTTCT
>VCNE01003474.1:0-11827 GCA_009869805.1 Oncopodura yosiiana | reverse complement strand
TAGAGTAGTAAGATAGGAGCGTGTGTGTGTAATATAGTAAAACTGCTCTTGGCCAACATCCAAAGGAAAGTAAAAACATCATATATGAAGTAAAGAAGAAGAAGAGCATGTACTAAAAGTCAGAATTGGGAAAACTGAGAGTTTTTGCTTATGCCAGTAAATGTAGACACACACAAGTAATACTCTTCTTTCTGGATGTCTTAAACTCAACATCAGAGATATAGAACGCATTACATTACATTACTCTAGAATTCAAGACGCTACTAACATGGAAAGAAATTTTAAACGACAAAATGCCTTCGTCAGACTTCAGAGAGAGAGAACTCTTTTCTATTAAAATGAACTCACCTACTAAAAGTAAAATAATATTAGTACATATAGAGTTAATAAGTTAGAGTAAGAGAAACACGTGCGCTGAGATTTCACTCTAGCAAAATTAGCATGCTCTAAATTACTATGAGACTCAACTCATTATGCTAAAATCTTACAAGATCTGAAAAGAAGATATAGTAACCTAAATATATTGCGAGAGTGAAATTATTACATGTTATCTCTCGTTCATGAATATATTTTGAATTTCTTTCCTCCAGATTTTGCTAAACCTTATGCAATATACAAATTATTTTAGAAAAAAACCTTTTTTGTAGCTATTGTGTTAGCTAATTGCTCACATCGGATACTGACTCAACTTTCTATTTACATTGGCAGCAAGATGAAATATTTTGCAGCAGAGAAATTCTCCAAACGCTTTGCAGATAATTAACTGTGCTACTCAATGAATCAAATAGAGCTGGGCGAAGCAATTAATTAAACATGAAAACACTTTGTATAGTCTAACAAAACTCACATGTTTAAATATGTATTAAATATATCATTCGTCTAAATAAAGTCCCTCAACATTTTTAGGATCCGTTCCAAAATCTTTTTATTCAATGCTGAAAGAGTCGAATGAAACAACTGAAATCTGAGCAATGTCAAAGTCATAAGATAGAAATTGCTTGCTAGAAATAGAACGCGTTTTATATTACTACATTCAAAAGTCTAAACTAAACTAATTAGTGAGCTCCACTTAAATGTTGAATTTCACTAAGAAAACTACTATAGGATGTCTTTTTAGATAGTACTTTACACTTCTACTTATATTATTATGCAAACATTGAGAGAGAGAGACTCTTCTAAAAGTCTAGAGCTAAGGTGTCGAAGTTAAATGAAAATAATACTGTTAGCTGCCAGTGAATTTTTCAACACTACATTTATGCTAAGGGACTTTATTCATGGAGTAGAGCTTGAGAGAAGTTGAAAGAGTGTAAATAGAATTGAAGAAATCTTCTCATGTAACGCTTGACAAGTTTGCAGTAANAGAGCTTGAGAGAAGTTGAAAGAGTGTAAATAGAATTGAAGAAATCTTCTCATGTAACGCTTGACAAGTTTGCAGTAAATCCTTTCAAGTGGAGTATAGTTATACATATAGTATCTCACAAAGTAGTAATATTCTTAAGATGGATCATTGGAATATCTTAGTCGTCACTCATGCAGGAAGTAAACTAAGAGGTGTGCAAAGAAGAGAAGTTCAAGTGATGGAAAACTCTCAAGTGGAATCTAGATAAATTCAAAAACTGTATAATCTATATATGAAAAGTCTTATATTACTAGAAAAAAAAACTTAAGCACTTGCAATTTTAAAATTCTAACTGTGACAACAATTTCCTATCAAGGTGTTCTGGCTTGTAGCCAGATATCTTAATGCTAATATATATCTACAGGTTTCTAACTTTTCTGCTTCCTAAAAATTTGTATAGCACTAATGGAACAAGTGAAGTGATGATGATGAGTATTGTAAAATTATGCGGTTACTATACATGTGTATTTAACTTTTGATTTTTTTTCAGGATTTCAGACTCCAACAAAACTTTTTAGTACAAGAAATGTAGACAAACATTAAAAAACCAAAGTAAATAAATTTGAAAAGCCCCATTTGTCTCTAATGATAGAAATGAATTTGAATTCTTGAACAGAAGTTGTTTTATATAAACTCTAATTTTACATTCAGAATTAAGTTTTTGCAATAAAACCTCATAATTTGCGTATTATTACACAGTTCAATGTAACCTTTGCCACAATTCTCCATGACTTTTCCTCCAGGTTGAAATACAGAAAGCGAAGCATTATTAAAATACCAAAGTGACTTGTTTACGATACACGAAGAAAAAAACAGTTACAACTGAAAATAGTTGGCTTCTTCTATTATTATTCCAGATATACAATAGTCAATAGAAAATCTCCTGTAGGTATTCTGTACTCTGCTCATCTAATGTAAAATTCGTCATCTATTTATAAACTTTAAGAACCTTTAACAACGGAAGAAAAAATTTTGTTTTCAAAGAATTTATAGGAAATAACAACCAACAGCAATTTCTTCTGTTTCCAACATCCAACAAGTTCTTTCCTCCTTCTTCATCTTTTTCTTAACATTGGTTTATAACATCTAAAGAAATTGAGCATTCACTCATGATATATTTGCGACACAGATGTTGTCTACGTTTGTCTCTAGTTGGAAGTAAAACTTTTGAATTTCTTGTCTCTCACTCTTCTTCCTGTCATGTCAATTTGTGAGATTTCAACAAGTTTTCGGATATTACTTGTTTCCACTATCACGTAGTAATAGTAGTATATATGAGATTCTATACCTACAGTTGTTTGTGCATTTATTCAAGTGTATATAGTATATACAATGTTAATTAACATGGGAAAATAAGCAATGAAAACAAAGGTGTGAGAATTACAAGTGTGAGTTGGCACACGTCCTAATATTGTGAGATTTCAAGGGTAAATGAGAGTTGCATGCACTGAGGCATTAAAGTTATTGACAGATTTATATATTCGCATCTTCATTGATATCTCAGGTCTGAAGCAAAGTGCTTTTTACAATCCAATTCTATGCGACACTTCTTTTGACTACCTTCTAAACTTTGCATGCGTCAGTAATACTTTGAACGAAAGCCATCGGAAGCTAGAACTATGTATAAAGAGAAGAAGATGCACTCTGTACTCACTCAACCGTAAGCAAAGATTGGATTTACTTCAGCAACTTTAAAGCTCCTATAAGTAAAATTGAATCTTGGAATATTGCCTTAATAATATATAGTGTTCTTCATATTTCATACATTAGGCACAATCATCATCATATTTATTAAACGTTTTACAACTTGCAAATTGTCAGATTATAAAATGAAAAAAAATTACAAACAAAAAATTTCTGACTTGTGCAAAAATGATACATGATACAATGTGTTGCAATTTCAAGTTCTCTAAGACAGCATAAGGAAAATTTGAGAGGAACTCGAGGAAGTTGTTAACTTTTTATTCGTGTTTTTTTGTGAGGCTGTAAATAAAAACTGTAGCTTGTAATCATTATTTCCTTTTTATGTAATTAGATATGTATTTCTGACTCAATGAGTAATACTAGAACAAAAATAAGTCTATAGGTCACTTTGCGAACTTTGAACAGCAGAAGCTTTGAGAAACATTGTCATATTTTTATTTAAAGCAACTGGATAAAGTTCTCATTGACTCATTTGCTCTTCTAACTACTTTTTTGTCTCGCATAATTGAGTGCAAAAAATCTTACGTACAATAATTATATATGCGTTCTATACATAATTTGCTATGCATGCAAACTTTAATTGATCAAATTATTAGAATCTTCCGCAAATAAATTTATATATCTTCTTTGTCTTTTTTTATTCAGCAGACGTCAAGTGTTCTTTTAGTAGACCCGTGTGAAAAACGATAAAAATTATTAGACCAAACGTGCAATTTATCTAATGATAGGCTATCTAATTACCTTGCTATACATGTATTTTTCTTGTGACTCCTGCCTTATTATTGATATATTGCTTCTAGTAGTTAGTACAAGTTAAATCTTAGATACAAGAATTCAACGAAGTAAAGTGTACTTTTGAGTGGAATGGTCAATCACATATGAAGCCAAAGTTTGCTTTATAATGTTACATAAAAATTGATATCATAAACTAGACTAAACCTGAGGAACGACTTGTTTGATTATTCAATTTCCATGCATTTCGCAATTTTTTGTCTTTACGCTTACCTCCATTGCAACATGTTTCTTCTCTCTTTCAAGCTATGAAAATATGTCGAAATAATGTATCTCTTCGTAAATGCTACTGGAGAAACAATTATTAGTAACAAGAAAAAATAAGCTAATCCTGAGTAATGAGCAGTCATAGAAAAATGAGATGATAAGCATATATAATAATTTGTCATATAAAAAATAAAACCTTTTTTGTTACTACACTCTACAAAACTAAGAAACAAGAAAATATAATTGCATATATAACTTGTTAAATTGCTCTACTACTTCAAATGTAGCGTTAGTATAATATTTATGTGGTTTTCGCAGTACAGCAGTACAACTACAACAACAATATATATTGAGAAAGGTAGTGGTTATTGCAATTCAAAGCTGTAGGCTAGGTTAGTAGAAGTACAGAAAATGAGAGAGTTTGGTTCTAAAGTCATTAATTTTTCCAACCATTTCAATGTGAATGCCAAGGTCTATACGTATACAACATTACACATATAACACACTCTTGTGAAAATGGTGTAAAAAGTTTACTTATTAAAGCTTATCTACCTACATACATACACATTTGTTTCAATGTTATCCAAAGAGTCTCGCACACAAAATTGTTTTGATAGTCCATAAACAGAAATTTATTTACAAAGGTCATAAAGGATGAGTTAAGAATGCGCCGTGCCTTTTGGATGTATTTAATCTCAAGAAGAAAAATATTGCGAAAATAAGGAAAAAAAGTTACAGATGGTCTCATATCTACATATATCGAAATTATTATACAAAACTACTTGCATACATACGGGATTCATATTAAAAATTCAATTTTATGTTTTTGTAAAAAATAATTGGCTGATGTCTATACAAGTAAGTAAAAATGCTTAGATTTCCATGTAGCCGAAAATTTTTTAATAATTCTGAGCACAAAATACTGGATATAATATAAACATTGTAGTTAAACTACGCTTCTATCCAAGTGGCGGTGTCGATGTACTCCGTAGACCTCAACTATTTAGTAACAATCAACGTCAAAAAACAGGAATCAGTAGTCGAGTACAATCTATAGGCCATAAAGCTCTACGCTGAAGAAGACAATGGGAGACTTGTGCTGAGAAAAAACTGTCTATCTGGAAAGTGAAGAGAACGTGTGGATCATCTCTAATATGTACGTAAGTACATCATACTCAAGAAACTTGGTTAGTTTCTTGATGCTTGCGTTATACAATTTAGTAATCTACTCATGTGTTACAAAACAACAATCAAAATGCAATGCAAACTTTGCATTGCAAAGTGGTCAATGTGTATTAAGTTAACCTTAGCACAAAAAATCCTCCTCGGTGGCTAACATGAATGATATACAATCAATTCCTCAACACATTCTCAACTCATTCTGCAACACTCATCTGCCACAAACACATTGGAACAAGAGAGAGAGTTGTAAGTAGTAGCTAGGTGAAACTTGAGACAAATATACTAATTATTTCTATTTATGCTATACACAGTGGTTACTACTTATAGACTTAAAGTTGAATGAAACCCGTCCATATCTCATCTTTATAATGAATTGAAAAAAAGAACAGTTTTGAGTTTTAGGCGTGTTTCAGCATAAAATTGAATGTTATTTTTCTTATTTTTAAAGTTTTTTTTTGAGAGATGACAGTACAATTTCTCAAAAAGTGATATTTGATAAAATGTGACTGTGCATTTAAGAGAGTTATAGTTACTAATTATTTCTATTTATGCTATACACAGTGGTTACTACTTATAGACTTAAAGTTGAATGAAACCCGTCAATATCTCATCTTTATAATGAGTTGAAAAAAAGAACAATTTTGAGTTTTAGGCGTGTTTCAGCATAAAATTGAATGTTATTTTTATTCTTCTTAAAGTTTTTTTTTTTGAGAGATGACAGTACAATTTCTCAAAAAGTGATATTTGATAAAATGTGACTGTGCATTTAAGAGAGTTATAGAGAGTAATGAAATACATCTTTGTTCAGTGTGTAGTGTCAATGTTACTTGTGAGCTCAACGTTACCATTAATAAAAGCTCAAGTTGCTCAAGATGGACACTAATCAAGGACTCAAGGGCCCATCCTATCCTCTTGAGTATAAACCAACATACGATTGGTTCGATATTCCTGGTGCGTTACAAAGGCCGAGATATGTCAAGTTTTCTTTAAAATGCGTTTTCTTTGAGGGAACCTGTGACATAGGTAAGCATTATAGAAACCTACATGTCTAAAATCTATCTCTAAATTGTTGTATTATTTTTTTTATTGCTATAGTTGGAAAATTTCTAAAACGTAAGTGATGCATTTATGGGTACATCATTGAAACAATAATTAATCATTTTTCTCTTAATATTTTTAATTAGCACGAGCAATCAAAGCTTTGTTTGGTACATGTCTCGTATGTACAGAAAAATACCAACAGAATCTTGGAAACTGGCTACTCATCTTAGCAAATCAACATCCAAAAATGTTTCGAGGAATTATTACTAAATACCTAATTGATATTGGAATCAAAGTTCCTCCAGAAGAAATTGACAAAATGAATACCGCATTTGGTACTAGTGTCACTCAAGACATTTAAAAAAATCCTATAGACTTGTGAGGAGTACAGAGAACCTAAAATGCAAATGTTATGCACACATGTGATATATATAATAATATATTATACAAAGTATTAATTAATGTATAGTATAATCCGATTATTAGATGTTAATAATATCTCAGCCATAGACGCTCAGGAATGCAACTTTGTGATTTTGTAAAAATGTTTTTATGAGACGTAACATATACCTATATTATATATGATATGAAACTCATACAAAATGTTAGTGCAGTATAGTTTTGTACAAAAATATAATAATTTCCTAATTGTGCTAGGCTTATACAATTGCACCGTTGTGTACACAAGTAACTAATAAAGACAAAGAGATGAGAGGAGAGAAGATTGATGCAGACAAATAACTATATACACATCATCATCTTTTTTTGTAGTTGATATATGTACCCAAGCATATTCATGTAATAAGTATATGCAAATTAGATAAAAACATACAAGTCAATAACATAAATTAGTGCTTTATGCTAATGGCACGTGGCATTATTATTGTAAATTGTAAGAAATTGAAAGAAGAATTTACAGACGCCCTCACTTTTGTTGTTTCAAGAGAGAGATACATAGAATTAAGACACACACACACAGTTGGAGGTGGTGAGTTCATTAAGTTTTGCCGTCATTTTTTACACTAATAGGGAAATGACTATACAGTCCCAAAAACAAATGCTGTGATTAACATTGATTCAAGGATTTACTTCAAAAAAGGTGTACCAATAATATGATAAATGTAGGAAAAGGAACATATTATACATGATGATCACTTTACTCATAATATAATGCAAAGTAGAGTGTTAAGATTGTAAAGTTATCATTTAAATGTATATTTTTTGTGCGTATATTTGATAGAAGATACGTGCACATGAAAGAATTGAGCAGGTGAATGACTCTCGTTTTTAGCTACAAGACATTTCAGACATGTCACTTCCTTATATTTATATTTTTATAAATTTGAGTTGTAATCATAATGTAAAACCTGTCAGAGTCAGTGTCAATGCTAAAAAGCTTTGCCACCCATGTAAATATCTATACATCTACACGTGTATACATTTTTAAGAATAAAAGTATTTTGTATTCCAGAACATGACAAGATTTCTATAAGAATATATTTATTTTTTAATAGTTTCCAGATTCCCATAAAAAGTACTTTAAAGATGTTATTAAAAGAATATAATAATACACTTTATAAGGAAACCGGTCGATGGGAAATTGAATGTTTCAAGTTTTCTCTCACTCACAGTAGAAACAAATTACATTCTGTCATCACCATATCTTAATAACTTAAGAAGACTATTATATATGATTATTACTTCTGTACTTGTTGGAAATCTCAAAATTCTTTTCTGAGAAATTAATTGTCACTTTGATAATAATTAAATAACAACAAATGTATTTTATGATTTCCTGTATGTAAAGCAAGTAATAAATTTAAAAAAGTAGATCGGGACTGGAATTTTCCATTATGTAATTGGGAATATGAATATCAAGAAAAAAAACTGAAAAACTGGGACTAAAAAAGAAGGCTAATTTGCATATATAACTTTTTTTAGAATATATATCTTCAATACGTTATGTATACAAATGAAATAAAAACTTTTATATCCATGTTCATTGTGAGATCAATTTTATTGTGAGAACTTCCATAAACCTCTTCTCTCTCTCTCTCTCTTCAGGACTGGAATCTTGCTATGAAAAAAATCAACAGAGCTTCTTTTTACTACTGACTTGTGTTATACGTCACTATAAAACTATGTATTATACAGATATATGAGATCTCAACAAACAAGATTCTCACTTGTGCTCATATGTATAACTTGTAAGTATATATACATATTAATGTTTATGTTTGTGTAGTGACGTTGTAATTCCTTATAAAAAGTTTTGATGTCGCATACATATAATTTCTTTATCTTACGTAATCTACATATATTTAAAAACGTGTCATTTGTCGACACTCACGCTTCCAGTATTATGCAAGTATCAAAGAGTTTTCTCGTCTCGTGCATAAATGTATATAGATAGTGTAGTGACATGTAACAAATACGTGTGTGAGAATAAAAACAACACTGTGAAGAATAATCCTGTATTGATTGTATGCTAAACAAATTCCTTTGAGAAACTAGCTAGCATGACCTTCAACCTTTTACATGAATTAGAATTAAAGTAATCTACATCACATATATATTGTGTAGAAGTCGTAGTCATTGAACTTTTGTTACTCTAATAAGTAAATAAGTTCTCTAATAGATGTACTGGGTACATTACATTTTTACATCATATACTGTGTAACATCATCTTATCTACAGAAGAGGAAGAAAATAGCTATTCAAAATGACCAATTAATTCTTCTAGAGCTTCACATAATCATGATAAATGTAGAATGCACACAAGAAAACACATGGACTTTTATAGACTATAAAATGCACTGTTTAGTAGGAAAGAACATAAGAAAAAATGGAATAGAGCAGTTAATTTCAATTTGAGTTGCGCCCAACATTCATTTTTCCCTAATAGTTTTATGATGAAAAATTTAATTCAATTACATTATTACATGTATGTATTTGCATATAATGCTAACATGAGAGATATGAGTCTGAAGAAAAGAATGAAAAAGTGAAAAATATGTTTTACCTCGATCAGCATCTCCAAATCCTCCGACGACAGATGAAATAGAAATTGATGTAAAAATGAATAGAAAAATTCCAATACAGGATAAACTCGTCATTCTTCTACTACAAAACGTATTTTTGGGATTCATAATTACAGTGTATTTGTTGTTCTCACTGGATAATATTTACAATATTTATTCAGTTCATTGCAATACTTATTTGAAAACGTTGTTCATGTCAATTAAATTCATTTTTCTTTTGATACCTAAAAAAGGAAGTTGAATTGTCAACAAGGAAGAAGTTGATGTCGGCAAAGACTTTGAAACACTGTCAAGAAAATTCTAAATGCTTTAGTTTTTTTTACTACATTCTCTAAGTAAAAGAAAAAGTTGTCATATTGTCTTCCACAAAGCTACTTATATCCGTTCTTTTTCTGTCTCTCTGTTCCAGACTTTATATATTGCTGCGACAATGTCACACAGTATTTTGGTTGATGAGCAGAGAAAGAGATGACAGAAAAAATTTTGTTCACGAGGTCACTTTACTTACTTATAACTATACTCGCTCGTTTCTGTTTCTACTATGAGTAGAATGACAATAAGCAAAAAAGAAGAGTTTTCCTCTGTTTCAGCAGCCAAGTCACTTTTAGTCGTTTGTCGTCGTTGTTGTTAGCCGTCATCTATTATTATGTTCTATCTGTCTTGAACTCTTCAAAGAATTATACTAAAACCTCATATATATCATAGTTTTTAGTTGTGGCTAACGAGTTCATTGCTCCTTTTGATGTTTTTTTTGCTATCCTTTTCTGGATTCTAGACAACACTCACTACTTACTTTCTCTCTATGTACAAAGAGAGAGCAAAAGTCTCAAAATTTTGTGATGATGATGATGATGGTTGTGACATACACAGTTAAAGAGGAGTAGCATAGAGTTGTTTTTGCTGTTGGGAAACATTAGCATTTTGTTGTTGTAGATTTGTTATACTCATGGTCAAGAGTCAAAAGAGAATATGCGAGTCAAAGGCTACCAGACCACGACACGACGACTCTATTTCACAAAACGAGGAAAAAAGCTCTCTTTTAACTTTGTATTATGTTGTAGGACCACAGCAAAAGTAAAAGGAAGCAAGTGACATCAACTGACAGTGACAGCCGCTGAAAATGTTGCATGACATTTTCTCTTTTTCTTAGCTTTACTACTACTATATAGTATAGATATTTCTCTAAAGCACTACACTCAGGAACAAAAACATGAAACTATGGAACTTGAGTAATTTATATTTTACACATGTAACAATGTTCTTTACAGAGAGAGAGAAAGAAAGAAAGAGTTTTGTATGTAGCAATGTAACTTTCAAAAGACTTCTTTGATGATTTCACTGAGCAACTAATGTGCTTCTGTACTCACAGAGAGAATCAACCAGTCACATTTGTCTTTTAAACTGGTGAACATATATCATAGAAATATTGGTTCTCTTTTGTGTGTTTTATTGACATTTCACGTTTTTTACGTAAATACAGAGGAAAACTCTACTCTCTTTTTTCTAACAATATGGCACGTGTTTATAATTTGATTGTTGCTGTTGGGTTCCACAAGTGTATTATTATACTTTATACTTTAAGAAGAAACACGGGTCAGTTTAAAATGACAATTGTACAAAGTCTCCACTGTAGTGATGCCGGGTATTTTTTGTGTGAGATGATGTACACAGTTCGAGAAGCATGTGGCAACTGAGTAGTAAAATGTGGGTATCTTGCTTATTTTCTCCGATCGTCTCTCGTTTAGTACTTCTGTGTCGTGCCAGCCTAGAGTCTGGGCCCTAGACTCTTCTTGAAGAGAGAGAGAGAGATGCTATAGGAAATTCTCAAGTCAGTTCTCTCCCTCAAGCTCATCTTCTATACGATTGAAACCCTCTTGCCTAACATAAACACAACATCTTCTGAACTTCTGAACTGTAATGTCACTTTACTAATCTGCTTTATTAACTATAATATATTAGCCTTAATTATAGTTATCACTGCACTGATTAAAGTTGCCAAAGAATAAATATTTGCCAACATATGTAAAAATCTGAATTATCGTAAGAATTGCTCGATATTTTTTATTTGTTAGTGTGATAAGTTATCATCTTATAATGCATTTGAAAATCATAATTATACGACTAATTTAGGAAACTTTCAGAGAAGACCAATTTCAGGAAGTAGAAGCGACAGAAACAAAGATTAGTAAAGCGTCATCTATCTACTATAAATTCAGCGGCTAAATAGAAGGAGCGATTACTTAAAATAAAAGTGAGAGTGAATTTAAAATTAATTTCAGTCATCTGATTGAATCCACTTTTTTGTTTTTTGAGTAAAAAATATCTACTCTATATAGTTTAGTTATTAATTAAAATTTTAAACTAGTGAAAATGTCATCAGAAGAATCTTCTGATGTGCTACCACCATTGGAATCATTAAATTCAGTAAAAGAACATGACGTTGAAGATGAAGAGATTAAAG
>VCNE01003472.1:0-22475 GCA_009869805.1 Oncopodura yosiiana | reverse complement strand
AAAGGGTTATTGTATCTGTGTACATGAGTACATATTATGAGACTGTTTAATGTTTACAGGAAAACAAAAGATCTCTCAGAGACGACTTTTATATACACCATCAGAAGGAGAAATGATAATAATCAGGAAAATAACACCTTTAGAAATTAGAGATGGGCTCAACTATTATCTTTTTCTCTACACAAAAACATAGAGAGAGCAACACTTTAGGTGCCGAATAGAGGCTTTATATTTTCTTTATAATAATACCTAGCTTTTACTTTACTTTTCTCATGTGTTACTTACTTAAACTTGACTAACATGGATTTTATATTTTTGTACTTTATTCTACTAAAAACCTTTAGTTTACACACGTACTACCATCATTTCATCCTCCATCAAGTCAATACTACAAATATATAGATTCCAATCACACATATGTCATGTTTTTAAAACGCCCTGTTGTCTTTAGCCCTTCGGTTTTGTATACACAGAACAGACTCAAAATTATTATTTGTAATTTATTTTATACGCATTTAACGTCTGGCATTTGTTTTTCACTTCAAATTTTCAAAGCCCTTTTCACTCCCAAAAAATCTTGGGGAAAATAATGTGTAGAGCACCAACACGTCTACTCACTTACTTATTACAACAACAACGTGAGAGTAAGAGAGAAAACAATAGGTGAACTGAATTGTTGTTGAAGAGAGAAAAATGATGAATTGTTATAGCCTAAACTTTATCCTTTAATGTCGAAAAGAGAAGAAAATGATTTGTGCAAAAGTGTTGTATAACATGGCTAACATATAATTTTCATTGTACAAGACTACGACATTAAGAACAACACGAAAGCTAGTTTGATCATTATTATAAGTTGAAGGTGCGATAAAACTACACTATTTACTTGAGAGACGGACGTGTAAAAATAAATATATGTTGGCTTGAACTCTCTTTTTTCCAGAGTGCCAAGAAGAAGTTAGTTCTTCCTAAATTTCCACTCAATTATTTCTTCTTCAAAGTTTAACTTTACAAGGGTTAGTAATATAGTTGCTCTATAGAATAATGATATGAAAACGAATTGAATCTCAGGAAAAAGAAAATCCTGTATATAATACATAATAATTTAGTGAGTCCAACACAAACACAGGTGTGCAATGCAAGTAGCCAAAGTTTATTTTCGTGTCCATATAAAATTTTGTGTAACAGCATTTGAAATTTAAAACATAAATTTTCAGTTGGACCTCATTACAACAAGTTCATAAATATATTTAAATGTTGACTTGTCAGAAGCAGGAGCAAACTGTTGCTTCTGTATATACTCTTGTGGTCAATTCATCTAGTAATGTAACATTCAATTATAAAACTTGCTTTCTACATTGACTTTCTGATGTTGGTAAAAAATATAAATTAAACCAACACGTATGGCTAGAGTATAAAAGCCTGAAGAGAAAACTACTATAGTATACCTAGATGAAAGTTGCAGCACAATATAGCATTAGGATTGTAAAAATAGATGGAAAATAAAAATGCAACAGGGTTCTTACAAGAAGTTATAAAAATGTGTTTATAAATGCTCTTATAGTAGAACTTAACAAGCTTAACTTTGCTGTAGTTAAATTGTAAATTGCCTATAGGGATATTTTAGTAGCATTTATTACATCAGAAAAGGAGAAGCGTTGGTTTGAATAAATATTTATATTGAGCAGAGGTGTGCAAGTATTTTATTCTTTTATTACTTTACTACTTTTACTAAACTACCTACATGACTACACACACATATACATAAATGGATGTTGAATTGTTGTTGTTAGTACGTTCAACATTTAACATTTTTATAGTGTGTACCTTCTACACTACGTTCAAAGGCTCAAATAATAAGCGTAATTACAACTCACCCTTTGAAACTCTTTTGATTAGTCCGATGGAGCAAAGGATCATGTAGGTATAAAAGAAAAATCATAATGGCTGTCAAAATGTGTCAGTTTGGTGAAGATTCAATCGCCATTTTCTGTGGGCCAATGCACTTATACTTTTATACTGTATACTGCATGCTTTATCAACATTATCAAAATGCATGAAACTTGCATAAAAATATGGTGTCATATAAAAAAACATATGAAACTTGTAAAATCTAGGAAAATGTAACATAAGTAAGAAGGTGATAACATTAAATCACGACAAGGTAGTAAAATGTTGTCATAAAACAACTCATTATGGCATTGGCAAACTGTTTGTAAAGTTGTTTTAAAGTGTGAGCAAAAATTATGACTACACAGTACAATAAAATAAAACATTGAAAAGGTTTGTTTCCTCTTCTTGATTTTAATTCGTCAACAATATATAATCCACTAGGGCAAATGTTTATTTGAGAAATTTTCTTCTTGAGTTGGAATAAAAATATTGCTTGTAGGCAAATGGCAATGGCATCATATTATATAAGAAGCTATAACTGAGCTTTTATTAATATTACTTTGAGTACACACACACAGATATTATGAACAGGTTTTCTCTCTTCATATAAAATTACATTACATTTGCTTTGCACTCTACTATACACAATAATAAGCATACAAAAAAATTAAAAATTTGACTTTTATCCCATTTACTCTGAGTAAATTATGCGTTTTAGTTTTTGGTTGTTTTATTTTATTTAATGTTCTTTGAAGCACCTTTTGCCCGTCTCTCTAAAGAACTAAAGCCGACTTTCTTGCTATTAAAACGTGCACCTAACTATTATCAGACAATGTTTTTTATGTGTACCTAACTTAGTTGCATCTTTTCAAAACACATTACTTGTGCTATTACACTACTCAAAAGTGTTTAATATACAAAGTCCAGCCGAAAAAAGTGGACATCAGTCGTCATCTTTCTTTATTATTATTATTTCTCTCTCTCTCTCTCTCTTACTATGCAAACTTAAAACCCGAATAAATATTGCTGAAACATTATATTATCCAAAATGCCATTTATTTTCCTAGATACTTCAAACTTCAAGTTGTATACATGAAGTACGGCTTGGACTGAGTAAAATATAATAAGAGTAATAATCCGATGAAATAGTCCGCTTTATGTACATTGTACTTAAACATGGAAAACAAGACGGAGAACACATCATATCTTTCATTCTCAAGATGCAATTAATAACACATCCAACATCCAATTCAACTCAAGAAGAGTATATATACACAACAAATGAAAAATATATAGTGTTTGGGCGTGAAAAAAAGGTTAGAAAGAAACAAGTGGTTTAGCACCGTCATTTTTATTGGTATTGATAAAAGGAGAAGAAGAATATGCATAAGATGAGAGCAACATAAAAAAATTGTTCGCCGAAGCCGAAAAGCACTCGAATAAATCTTGTCCAACTCTTGGAAAAAAATACACCTCCTCTTCTTCGTCATACTATTTTACTTAAACATATTGTAGTATAGTGTGTCCAGTTTTCAAAACTCACAACTCACCGCTTTCATATATATATTTTTACATGTGGTAATCCCTTCACTAATCTGTAGTCTAAAGCCCAATAATATTTCATAAGAGATGAGCAAAAATCTCATAGATTTCAACATGAGAGAGAGAGCAACAAGTAGAAAGAAATCTTCTTCTACTACACTATATTATAAGAAGAGTACACTCATCTGACTTCAACAAATTGATCTCCGTATAAACACATAGTTAAAGTCCACCCATTCATATTCAACTTTTCGGCTCTCTTCAATCTATCTTCTCTTGAATAGCAGCTTACTTAAACTTAGCCTTTTTTTAATGTTTAATACCTTGTGTAGTGTGATAATAACTAACATCTTATCTCACCCAAGACACTTTTCATCTCTCTCTCTCTCTTTCTATGTGTTGTATACTCATCTTTTCATACAATTTTTCAATGAGAGTACAAGACCTTTGTAATTACCGACATGACAAAACCAATATGAAAACAGAGAGTGTTCAAATAATAACCACCGAACCATTATAAGTACTTTACTTACATCACTATATCTCAAGTACCTTTTATAATAAAATGATGGGCTAAAAAAGTAGTTTATAGTTGATGTATATGAACTATGAATCTTGTCTTAAGAGTGTGTATATATAGCAAGCAATAAGTAAGAAAGCATAATTCTCTCATTTAATATTAGTTTTATTCTTACCTCAAAGTTAATTTAAACGAGATCGTATCTCATTTCTTCTTCTTCTACACACATAACATTACAAGGTAAGCAACATAGAGAAAAACCTAAAAACTTTTGACAGTTTCATTCTGGAGGCAACTCCTACAACTAATTGTAAATGGAGTGTTCATGACACTTGTGTTTAAACTCTTCAACTTTTCTCACTGTTGTTTATATTATTTATATATTTCTGTTCTCTACTCAACTGAAATTCATATTCTAAAGGCAATTATCACCTTTCAGAGTCAAATACTCTTGCTTCAACATCATTTNGTTCTCTACTCAACTGAAATTCATATTCTAAAGGCAATTATCACCTTTCAGAGTCAAATACTCTTGCTTCAACATCATTTGCGGTGAGATCTGAACATTTGAATGTTGTAAGGAAGCAAAAAGCGGAAAATCGTCTGTCATGAGCCAACAATAAGAGCCATTGATTTAAAAGATTTAAAATCTTTTTTCCCTTTGCTTATCATACATATTTACATGTAAAGCATTATTATTATTATAGTAAGCCTTCTTTCTGCTTTAGAGTTGACTAACACTTCTTATCATATAGCTTATTATGCAATCACGTAGTCGTTGTTGTTTGATGATGTGTATTTATGGTCCTATATGCTAAACAAGTGTGAGTAAGAGTGCTAAAGAGTTGAAGAAATGAAAGACTCTTCTTCTTGATCTTCTCTTCTTGTGCTAAGTAGTTATGGGCAGCATAAATAGGCTCATCTTTTCTGAACAAGATTCTTTTTTATATGTATGTACTTCTCTTATACTATATGAGTTAAGCTTTTATACTTCACATAAAGTGCGTTATGAATTATGAATATAAAAGATCTGTTCAAAATCTCTCTCTCTTGAGATTGCGTTTGTTGATTATGTTTGTCTGTATGAATGACCGCCGTTGCGTTTTGTGTATTTCTTCTTAGTGTGAAATGCAATATGATAAAAAAAGTTAAGTAATATATTGGGCATTGGTGGTATATGAGTTTTTCATAAGAGCTGTGGAGAGCATGTTATTTTGTATTATATATGAATTGACAAGCGATTAGGCTTTAAATGACTATGACTGTCAAAAGTCATATTAGAGATAGGTAACCGATTTTTACTCTCGTGTGCCGACAAGTAATAATGTAATGTATGAAATATAAAAAGTTATGTATACTTATATAGCAATATAGAGATTGAAGAAGAAGTTATGTATATTGAAGAGTTTCGTATATGAATCTCATCCTATTATATATGCTGATAATTTTTCAGCGATGATGATAAAGTACTGAGGAACCGACAGCCGTGCTTCACCACTGCTTACTCTTATTAGAGAAAGAATATTTATTATGCATTAGTTGTTGTAGAGAGAAGAAAATCTCTTTGAATAGTTTTTCAAATTACTTTCAATCCTTTTGCTTTTTGCAATGCAATCGTCATTTTTTCTAGTACTCTGTTCATGTCATTGTAATTCATAATATAACCTTCATGCTTCATCACTTTAGTGGGCTTCAAATATGTTGTACAGTAATTTCACTCTCGTTTTCAAGCACCTGTGTGATGCTATAAAGAATATATATATAGGGGATTCAGTTCATAATTATTAGGGTGCAAATAAAAAATTTTCATGCACATTATTATTTCATTCCAGAGGATTTATTGTCAAGTATCATTAACCATGAACTAATTAAATTTATAATGCATCTTTTATATATTAAGCTCGATTATCTGTAATTATATCAGAATTTCACCAAAAAAACATGTGCAAATAATTTATAGCTATAAATCTTAATAAGATTAACAAATTGAAATAGATGAATTGGTGTATATGGACCAAACATTTGATAACTTATGACGCCGGTTGAAAAAAATTGGAAAAAGCTGTCACTTATACTAATGGAGTTGCACCTAACAATTTCAAAATTTAATTGAAAATCAATTCTCACAAACATTATTTAAGTAGAAATCTTTATTAGCATTAGTATAATAATTTCTATAAATTCTCAAGTTTTTATTACGTATGTACACATTATGTTAATTATATTATGAACAAGAATTTCATGAGAATTAATATTATTTTCTTGCTAGTGCGGGAAGAGGAAATCTACAGTAATTAGTCGTTTTGCTTTATAACATGATATTTATGTGGACAGTATACTTATACATATAACTTTTTATTTACACTTTCATGATTGTGTTTATGTTTAAATAGCGTTCTACATATAAAACTACAAGACTACTGTATAAATACCATGTTGTTGAATTCAATGTTTTCCCATATGAAAAAATCAACTGAGAACTGAGAGAAGCCACAAGTACACCTTGTAATTATGACTAATTGCCCCTTCTTCATTTCTTTTTATGTATATTTAATCTCATACTGTTCTCCTCTCTCTCTCTCTGTCTTGTGTCTTTTTTCTGTTATAATACACTATTATTAAAATTTATATAAACATGTAACGAAGTTATATGATGGGCTTCCCACTTTTTTGACTTTTGTTCTTTGGCTACGGAGAAGAGGATGTTAGTCATATTTGCAATTTGTTGTGCATGTTTGTTTATTATAGTTGACGTTGGATCTAATGCACTTGACCATGTCAATGTCTCATGCTGTCTCTCTGTGTGTCTTATTTCATTTCGTTACGGAGGTTTTGTTTGCTTTATAGTTTTTCCAAAGTGTTAAAGTATTCTGTGGTGTCTTGAAAAGAAGAAAGATTCATGAGAACATGTTATGCATCATGCATGTTAGTTTGCTATTTTGTTTTCTTGTAAGATAGTAGTAGTAGAGAAACCAGATCATTTTCCAAAGTTAATAATCACCATGCAATGTTTATGTATACATAGTGTGAAGCCAAAAAGCCACTGTTTGTTTGATGTTATATGTATGTCCTTATTGGTTTTAGCTTACAATTCTCGCGTCTTCTTTCAACATCCCAACACCTGACCCTTTGGGAAGATGAAAGAATTGCAGCTTACAAAGCAAAGAGAAAAAACTGAAGCTCATTCAAAAGAGCTCTAAAAGAGTGTCGTGTGGTGAATACAAATATACAAATTTTTACATAGTAGTTAGTTATTAACTTACTAGTTAGTCAGTTTGTTACAAACAAATGGGACTACTACTATAATATAGGGAAATACAACACATAATATAAATTATATTATGACCCTTTTCAAAGTTTTCACATTGAATTTGAACTTGTGTATATCTGTACTACTACAGTCAAAGTAGTTAAAAGTTGCGTGCTTGCGAAAAGTTATACACTTGACATGTTTTCAATGTTCGACATGCACCTGTTGTTTTTTTTCTTTCTCTCTCGTACAAACAATGATGTGATATGCATGTTTGTATAGAATATCAGTTTTAAAAAATGAGCTGCAAAAACTCTCAATGAATGATTATGTAAAATGAGCATATAAACAAAACAGGTGGAGAGCATTACAGAGCAAAGTCTAAATTGATTTTACTTTTCAGTCGAGTGAAGCTTTCTCTCTCTCTCTCTCATCTGCATATTCGATTTTGACATTTTCCTACACTAAAAGCTCACTCATAAAATGATGCATTAAGTAAAGTGGGATTTTAATAGTAAAATTCTATGAGTGTGCAGAATTGTGCAGAAAGTCAACAAGAAGTTAGTTTTGAAGCTCAGCACACGCATAGAAAATAAAACACGCCCTGAAAACTAATTGCATGACTTTTGATGAAAAAAACTAACACCACCAACTGAAAATGGAAACTGGAATTATACATCCAAGTCGTATCATACAACAACATTGGCTTTAGCTTGACTCACAAAATCGACAAACTACAACAACTAATAGGCTGACCATTGTAATATGTGTATTTATATATACACTCTGCATTTTTTTAGATATTGTTAGTAGAGAGAGGTGAGTGTAAGTAAGTGACTATGTAATATTTAAACTTTTTTCAAGGTAGTAATTATGTCTCTCTCTCTTTCTCTCCCCTATATATTCTACATTTTCAACATTTAACAACAACACCACAAACTAAACTTTGGCTAAACATACAAATTCAAGAAGCTTGGACACACAGAGGGACAAGCTGTGTACATTATATTATATACTCTCGTCGTAAGTAAAAGGTAGTAAGCATTAAACAAGATAAAGTCAAAAAAGAACATCAGCACGAAATATGTATTTGTTAGTGGCCTAGCTAAGAAAAAGTTAAATGTTAAAAAAGAGTTGAAGAAGAGAAGAAAAAAAAACTTGTATATGATCCATCTCTTTCTCACCTCACCTTTTATTATATTTCTTTACCGACAAGAATATGACTTGTATGCTTGTTTCTTCACTTATTACTTAGAACTACATATTATTATAGTAGGCAGTTTTATTATTGCTGTTTGTTGTTGACTGGCTTTGGCTTGGCTACTATTTGCATAGTTGTTTTACTCCACATGCATCTTAAATAAAAACTATTAGCTCTATGACTCCTCTTATTATTCCTGCTCCAACAACTTTCCACCACATATGAAAAAGTTTGAGTCGACAAAATGAGAGGATTTGCATCAAGCACTTTTTGATTGCTATGTGTGATAAAAAACAAACAAGAAGTTGAGGGTGTTGTAGAAAATTTTATGTTTTAATGAGTAGTCTCCTTATGCTCTCGTTTTCCTGTGCCTAAATAACTCTGGAAGAAATTCTAATGTTACAATTCAGAGACTACGACTTACAACAATTTCCCAAATCTGGAGACTCAATCATCAAATTCATATGCCATTTATGAACAATTTCCGTCCTTCTCCACACTAGAGTGAGAATCATATACGTAATGTCAATTTGTCATGTAATCTTGTAATGGCTACTTTAATAACACTAAAAGTACACATTTACATTATATATATGTATACTCAATATCAAATGGTTATCTCAATATAATATAAAGAAATCGACTAGTCTACACTACAATTGGAATAAAAAAGTTGTCAAAAATTAACTACAGCAAAAAGGAAATGCAATTTGTCATATTGAAGTTCACCACATCAGAAAAAAGTTTTTAATATTAGAAATAGAGATTTTTAATGGTCAACAGCTAAAGTTCTAAAGCTATTACTAAGCTTTATGTTTCGGCACTAATTTCTGACCATTTCACGCTAAAGAATTTCACTAAATATAGTGTCCACTCGTTCCTCTATATACTTTCAACCACCCTCATAGAATTAGACGTTTTTATTATTCAGTTCAGATATATTTTAAAAAAATTGTTCACAAAACATATCTCTTGGTTTCATCAAGATAATCATTCTTGACCACAAACTACGTAAAAGTAGTATGAACAAATACTCAAGAATAAAACACTTTAGAAGTATAGTTACATATTTGAAATACATATATGTATATAATTTACTTTTAGAAATGTGTGAAGTTCACTATCGACCTTGATAATTAGTTGAAACTTTGCTATTTTATTAATTACACCCTTGTAGTTTTGTAGTCTGGTACAAAAGTGTTGAAATGTTGAAATCTGTTATCTCCTATAAAGAGTGTAAATGCAATGATGTGAGAATGAGATGAACATTATTTTTGTTGAGGTTAAAAAGAATATATAATGTGCTATAATTTTGTTTTAATGTTTTTTTACTACCATTTTTATATTTTTCATATAATCTTCATGTTCATCATTTCCTTCTAGACATCAAAATGATATATAATTTGTAGAATTTTCAGAACTCTATGCTTAAGCTTTCGAAATATAGATCGACCACCCAATATATAGTAATTAATGAATTTTTGCAAGAGTTTGCTCGTGTACAACAAATATCTTTAGGGTGTCTCACAATCTCATCAAAGTACAAAAATATAATCTTGAAATGATATTTTTTGCTCACTGTTTCACTTTATCTTATCTTTAGAAGCTTAATGTTCACTACAGAAAGCAATTAATTTTCATTTTGCTATTTTTTTTGCAAACAACTTTTTATTTTCTTGCTCCAAGATATTTACTCATCAATACTTCTTACATATATCCCTTACATTGTATATATATATGGTGTTGAGTGTGAAATGAAAAACTTTTCTTGTATTTGTTATATCCTCCTCTGTATAGCACCCTCAACTCTGTTATTATGGTGTAATTCATCCAAACTATAATCATTAATTTGTTCATCTCCATAAAGTTCACATTAGTTGAAGGCTTTATTAGTACTTTGTCGGTCTCAGTTATTATCTATAACCAGTTGCGTTGTCTTCTTCCATATCCAAAGTGCACTCTTCTTAAAAGAAATTCACACTTGTTGTTAGCTCAAGTAAATTAAAAGGTTTTCTTCTTCTCAAGAAGAGAACTTTGTGCAACATACATACATATAAGGATGCTCTAACTCTAAGCTTTGATGTAAATATTATTATGGTATTATATGTTGTTGTAGCTTTTTGCTATCGGTAGATGTAATCGAATTAATGGGGGATTTTGTAGTAGGCTTCTGGAATTTTTCCTTTCATAACATTATTCTCTAATACTCTTTTACCTTTTACACACTCTTGCCGTTAAGACTTAATGGCCAAAGCTAATAAGTAGTCTCTCAGTCAACTCACACCGTATAATAATCTGTTTGGTTTTCTTGCAACATCAATTTGCTCAAGAGTCTAGAAACGAGACGAGACGATCATCATACATATTATTCAAAAAGCTAAAGAAGAAGAGATGAAAAGCTCAACCACTTGTGTCTAATGTCTTTTCTGTTTTTTCATCATCCGATAACAACAATTTCCTATCTCAATCAAAATTGCGTAGACCTCTCTTCTCATCTTCTAAATCTTTTTGCAATACACTATGAAAAAATATATCAAAATATTGCAAAACTTAAATCTTAGGTGATGCGCCCATTATTATACGCAAATCATCATTGTAGCATATATACAATTGTAAGCAATTAACTAAAACACGGCTCATGGAATTCCCTAAAGATATCATCTACTCAATAATTACTCAGCTTTTATATATATTGTATCTCTGCTCAGTTGTTGTCATTACAATTTCTAGTATTCTAGGAACCTATTCTATCATCACGCGTCGTCGAAAAATCCAATCCACTTTAAACATGGAAAAAACACAACTGTAATTTGTTGTTGAAATGCTTTATCAATACTAGAAATTATGTATATATACATGCTACACAGAGCTATATACGATATTCACTAATTCATCTCTCTAATTGCTCCTAAAGGTTTCTCTGTTTCGACTAATTACTAACATCGCTTTACTAATTGGTGAGTGAAACGCAAATCCTTTTATGACTCTATGTAGTGTAGTAGTATGAGCCAATCTGCCTACTCAACTCTTTCCAACAGCCCACAATGTAAAAGTGGATAGAGAACAGATCATTATATTTACTGCTAGCATTTTATGACGATGAGTTGAGTGGCTCTGATCGTGCTGTTGAATGAAGTAAAAACCAAACCACCTGCCAGTATGCTCCAAATAAGTACTTTATAAATGTTGATGTGTGTTCTCTTCTAGTAGATACACTTGTAGTAATTGTCAATTGTGTTTGAATGACATGCTGTCTAAAAGGCATATGTTTACATTTAGTAATTCACTTTAGTGTTATTAGTCTCAATCAAAATGAAAGTCAAATCGTCATGAGTCAAATCAACCGGAAATTAAATATATATATACTATATGCTATGCTCCATGTAATATAATAACAAGATGTGTAATAAGATGCTAAATGGTCAACTACTTACAACAACGAATTTGTATATATATATTTTTTATCAAGTAATTTGTTCTTTTTTATTTTTCTTTGCTTCTTTTGATTATATATTCATTATCATCATGAGAGTAAACTTACTACTCACGATCTTGTCTTGTTGTTTATAATATTATACTTTATATATGTATATATATATACTCACTGGAACTAGACGTTGAATTATACATCGCATTTTCAATATATCGTATCATGATGATAACAACAATTACATACATGGGACTCTTCTACACTAAACACTAATATCATAATTCACATTTTTAGTTAGGCAAACGATACTAAATTTACTTTTTGCTTTTCGTCATAAGTACTATTATATATAGTACATCGTGACAGACAGTAACACAACAAGAGTCTCTTTTTCTTCTTCTAATACATATTATATCCATTAGCATTATTACAGTCAATAATATTCAACTCTACTAATATTATTATTATGGCCTTTCAATATAATAAGTATTACAGTACAACAGAGTATTACGCACAACATGCAATTTTTCTACCTTTAGTATAATATATATAAACTCTTTTTAATAAGAGTTTTGTACGCTTACAGTGGATTAATTTGATAAAATGTTTTAATATCGAGCTTTCTTCTACATCTCGGTAGACTTTTTCAAGATAAACATACACTTAGTTTTTTTAATCTTTTTTCTCTAGAGTGACCTGTGGCTACAGAGTTAATTTAAAGACGAAGGTATACACTAATATTTCTTTTAGCCTTATTTGTGTAACTTTTCTGTTGCTCTACGTGTGCCTTTGTAAATCCTCTGAGGAATTGTTTGGAGAGAATATATTTTTGATGTCCATATGGTGTTTTTTCTGCTCTCTATTATAATACTCTTTATGTATTTATGTTATATACGACGTCTATCAATATTATATTTTTCCTAGAAAGGTCACAAGTCTATTACACAAAGCCATTTCTAGCCTTTTTTGTTTTTTCATTTGTGGCTATATTTTCTTCATATATATACTTACTTCTATGTAATTTTGTAATGTACATTAGGTAAGCCAAAAAAGCAGCTCTTAGTAAAAGTATTAAAGTATCATGTTTGTCCTTTGCATGTCACAATAATATTATATTATGTAGTCACAAGTCGTACGTTACCAATTACCTCTTCTACTACGTGAAGCTTGTTTATGTAGACATGCATTTTTTTAACAAATTGACTGCAAACTATCATTTTTATGTATTGTATATACATATCTATCTTATATGATGTCTACATGTATATAATAAGTACACATACAACTGTTGTGATGTCGAGAGAGTAAGTAAATTGAATTATCCAAATTATAGGCTAGATGTTTTATAAGTAAAATGTAGGCTACATATATATATTCTCATTTGTCTATTACGTCTCTGGTGTGTCGTGTGTAAGAAAAATTTTCATTTGGTTTCTTTTGATTGACATTTTATGCGGGGCTTTAAGAGAGAGAGAGAAGAAAAAGAAAAGAATTTCTGTCTTTTTTGGCTTCGTGCCTCATATTTTTTTCCTGTATAATATTTCCTGAATTAATTTTTTTCTTCTACAAATTGTCAAACTCATGATGATAAAGACTATAATAATAATAATAACATTACATCTCGATGTACAATTCAACAACTGACTATTCGCTTTACAATAAATATATAATTTTTCTCAATAAATAAACTACTATAGTATTTATATAAAACAAAAACAATTAAAATATATACGATTAAATAAAAAAACACAACTAAAATATATATATAAAATGTCTACAAGCCAGACAAGTCTTTAGTAGCATTGAACAACATGGCAGCAGCTGGATTATTAATAATACCACTACTATGATTTAAATTATTAAAATGATGACTTGTTGGAACTGAATTATTATTGGCTTGTGAGCCACTGTTTGCAAAGTAGTGAGGATTATAAAGTAATGACTGAGCTGACAAAAATGCTGCAGCATAAAATGGATATGCTGATGGTAGTAAAGCATTTGCTGCACTATTGACACTAACAAATTTAGACAAATTATTATTACTAGTGGTGTTATTATTAGTTGTAGTACTATTAGGAACTGTTGTAGAAGAACTAATACTTAAAGAAGTAGGGCAACCTGAGACGCCAAGAGCTCTTGTAGATTTTTGTTGTTGTTGTAAATGAGTTCTAAAAGACGGTAGGGTCAAACTAGGACTGCTCACAGTACTACTAGCAGGAGAAATGGAACGAGAACGACTATTAGAATGAGAATGAGTACTATGATTTTCTTGGAGTCGACGACTAATATTGTCAATAGTTGAACCATTATTTAACTTATTTCGGTCAGCTAAGTCATTGAGATCATTATCGTCATTATCATTACTACGCTCATCTTCAACATCACGAACAACAGACTCTGAAACTACTGAACCACCTGAAACTGACACATCTATTGATCCTTCTTCAGAGTCTGACATAATTAAACTATTATTCTCATCAGAGTCTACATCAATATCTGAACAAGTTGTTGTTCTTTTTCTTTTTAATCTAGTCTCATCTTCTGTCGTACTACCACCAGCTCTTTTTAATAATAACCGGGATGATTGTACATCACTAATCTTACTACTATCTTTGGCAATAAGATTTTCTATTGAAAAATTATTAGAATTACCTCCACGTCTTTTCACCTTTGAGGATGAAATGTGAGTATGATTTTTATTGAGAGAAATAGAATTATTATTTAGTTTTAAAGATGGTGATGTATTTTCATTCTCATCATTACTCTCATGATGATTATTGTTGTTGTGATGCTCACTTTTTATAGGTGACGATGGAGAAAGAAGCTTTGAAGATTTATTGAATTTAGTTGACTGTTGTTGATGATGTCTAAATGTTTTGATTGCTCTTGTAGCTTCTTTTAAATTTTCAATATCTTTAGCAGACATTGGATGATGAGATGACACTGCTGCTGGATGAGGATGATGACTATGAAGATAGTGATTAGGATGATGAAACATATCTGAAGTTGGTGAAGTGTAGCCAGCTGCAGCAGCTAAAAGTCTAGCATCAGGATTATTATTTAGGAACAGTGGATGAGCTCCATAAGCTGAGATCGCTCCAAATTGATGATGAAGTCCATTATGCAAACTACCAGCTCCATGATTAAGATGAGGTGAGAATTGTGAGGACATTAATGCTGGATTACCACTCATTCCTAATAATGAGGCTGGAAGTGGTGGTGACATGTTTAAATGAGTAGGATGAGAAGATTGTTGTTGTTGTTGAGGTGGTGTTGAAGTTGGTGATGATTGACTACCAGATGATGAAGTGAATAATGGACAGTTGCCACTTAGAGTTTTTTGTAGAAATTCTTTATCTACTAATTGGAGTTTGAAACGTTTTCGACGACGGAGGAATGAACCATTTTCAAACATGTTGAGTGCATCTATTATAAGATTTTATTTTGGTAAGTTGAGAAAAAAAATGTGAGAATATGAGAATTTTTTTAGCAAATTTACTTACTTGGATGAAGAGACCAATATGCACCTTTTCCTGGTCTATTAGCGCTACTGCAAGTTATCAATTAAAAAATTTTCATTAAATTAAAATTATATTTTGAGAATTTAATAATTTATATTAAGAAAACTTACCGTGGCACTTTGACGAAACAGTCATTAAAGCTCAGATTATGCCTCAGACTATTTTGCCAGCGTTGAGTGTTCTTTCGATAGTATGGAAAACTATAAAAGTTTAAAAGCATATTTAAAATATGACTATGCATGCTATACAGTAAGAAAATTATATATAGTACTTACTGATCCATTATAAATCTGTAGATATCCGAAAGTGGTAACATTTTTTCAGGTGAGCTCCAAATAGCCATGGCCGTAAGAGAAATATAAGAATACGGAGGTTTTTGATCTCCATAACTCTCTCTACTTGGACGTGGCATTTTGACACTTTTTCAGTATACTAATTTTCACAAACAAATAATCTCACACAAGTCACAAGTACTATAGAAAGTACAAAACGTAGCAATCAACAACTCAATGCCGGTCACTTCTTAATACTTTGCTTAACCAAACATAGCTATTCTCAAAACTTCAAGCATTTAGCACAACAGCATCTCTTATTTTCAATTAACACTTAAATAATCCAACAATCTGTTTTAACATAAACCAAAGTACACAATATATTCAGTATATAGTTGAATATATATTCGCAATATTATAATGTGAACAACAAATAGTAACTTTCACAAAAAGTAAATGTTGACAATATCCTTGATTATTTATTGTTGGACACAACAAACACACAATGAGACAAAAGTCAAGTCAGTAGTCGTTGCAGAAGAAATACTCAGAGGTGTTGTTCGCTCTAGTGTTACTTTTCAAGTGAAGTATAATTTTGTTGACTTTACTCTTGTGTATGTAAGTAAACCTTGTTCAGTAGTAGCAACATCAACCCTCGCGTCTCACTTTTTCAGAGCACTTTTCTATACTATGTGTGTCCTACCCTATCGTCAGTTTGTTTAAGTTATATTTTTTGGATAGAGATCATATATATGTATAGTTAGTTCTATACTGTTGTATATAATGCTCAGGTAAATGTTTTAAGTACTTGAGTCTATACATGTATTTTATATCCTACACACCTTTTGACAGTCTCACTACAGTAGTAGTGTATATATAAAGTAGATGATTGAACAAGACAACGAGACGAAGTCAACACACAAAACCTTTACAAAGGTTTAGAATTGTACACTGGCCAAACTTACTACTATACTATTGTTGTAATTTGTGTGTGTGGGTAGTTTTGACACCCTTAGGACACTTAACCCAGGAGATAATCTTATGCTGATGATGATACTCTTCTCTCAATGTGTTTTTGTAGCTCTATGTAATAACATTGTTGATTTGGTTTTAGAATAAGAGACTTTGTTTGAAAACGAGCAAGGAAGATGCACATCTTCTTCTTCAGAAGTCGTCAGTACTGAAAACTGATGATGAGAACAGGAACAACTGGCTTAGAGTATGCATGCGCCTTAAACAAAGCCACACCTAATATTTGTTTTTATTGGTGCTCTCTTACTCCTCCTCAAAGTGGAGAATAGGAGTGGTTAGCATCATCAAGTACTTTTCACTCACTGACTCTTCTTGTTCATCATCATCTTTAACATCAACCAAAAAAGTTAATCCATATAATATAAGATTGTTGTTGAAGAATAACAAATTGTTGTCTTTGGATGATGATATTTGTAGTAAAGGATTTCTTATGCTAAAATTTTTGAGTTGTTATGATTCACAACAGTCAACACTTTCGGAGAGAAATTTTTTTCTGTACTGTTAATGTTTTGTTACCAAAAAATGAGATACTTTTTTCTATTATAACTTCTAGTGATGATGATCTTTCTTTGGCTTGTGGTAGTAATTCTTATAATTTCTTTAAACCACGACTACACCTCATTTCCTTCTCAATTATGCTCAATTTTTTTGCTAGATATGTTAAGCCATTGTATAATTATATGTGTACTATAATATCTACGTATACTTTTGAGGCTACATTTTTATAAATATTAGTGTGGGTTGCAGAAAAAAATGTGTCTGTGGTTTAAGATCTGATGAGAGTGAAAAAAGACGATGTGTCATTGTTGAGAAAAGTGATGTAAATAACTCAATTTTAACTCGACTCTCATCCTTGAGATGCTCTGTGCCTTGAGAGCTTTTACGGATATTTAGTTTTTGCATGACTGAGCATCTAACACTTTTACAAGGTGTGAGAAACTAGTTTCATTTTCAATAAAGGTACTTGAAATAGCCATAATAATATATAGTTCTCTATAGTAGTTTAGTAGTACTTTCGATAGATCCATTTTTCTAATTACCTCAAACACTCTTGGTCTGACTTTTAAAAACACAATTTCTGTTTCAGTTAGTACCACCGAGTATAATCTTTTGTCGGCATCATCATCATCATCACTTAACCACAAACTGAGAATTCTCTACTACCATAGCTTTGAAATAAAAGATTAAATTCAATTGTATTTTACTCTATCTCTAACATATATATATACCTCCTGAGTCTTTGATAATAAAAATACCTTTGCTTTCTGATTTACTGCAAGATCAGGAGAACTCATTTCTTCATATTACATAGTAGGTACACATTCTCATTATGTACACGTGTAATAATAACAACATTTGTACAATGGAAAAAACTTATTACATTTCTTTTAAATGTACTAATGTTATTATGTTTATGACTAATAGTAGTAATAGGAATATTGTTTGTATTCTTCTCGTTGTTGTTATGTGTTGTAATAAGGACAAAAAGAATCTCTTCAAAGAGAAGCGAACCAACACAGAGAGAGAATCTTATGCAAGATTTTTCGCTCACTCCAGGACACATTTACCTTTCAGGCTTCTCTCACAGTCAGATATCCAGAGTATATAACAACAACTTATCTTCCTCACCACCACAATGTTGATAATAAAGAAAAAGAAATACATTGTTTATTACAAGTGACAATCAAACAATAGTTGAGTACACAGATGTATATGTAAGAAGAAAAAGAAGAGAATATAATATACAAGACAATTAATAAATATGTGCTCAAGAAGAAAAGTTATAATAAATGAATGTTGTGTGTGGATTTGATAGATTATCAAGGTGTGCTGAGAAAACAAAGGAGAAAATTCATCTATAGATATGAATTCATGCATGTGGTGATGTTCTCTTTTTAGCCCTGAAGGAATTAAAATATATTGACATGAAATCATGATTAGTGTATCACATTTCCCCATAATGTAGAAGCAATTTAATTAAAATATATATATGAAAACAAATTATATATTCTATCATCATCATCCTCATTCTCTACTACTACTACATAATTAACATCAAAATATATTGCCTTAAAGTAGTTGACTTTGTTCATTTTTGTTGGCCCTATAATGATAATAAAGTTCCATAATAATTTGTCTTCTTCTTTCTCTTGACTCTCAAAGTACCATATATATGTTCATCTACCAACAGAAATAACTATGGAACGACATTTAATTTCAAACTAATCACGATTTTGAATGAGAAACATGAGTGAAGAACAATATTTGTTGAAAGGTAACAATTTGGTACAATATCTCAGCAGGGTCTCTATTTTTCTACAATCCATCTCCAAGTGAGAGAGAGAGAGAGAAAGAGATTCTATTGCTCACTCTTTGATATATAATAATGACACTAATAATAATGTGATCTATAAGATTCGTCCGAGTAAAGAAATATTACTATGTGTATACTGTAGAGTTAGTCAGAAATCTCAAGAAGCAATAATGTAAAGCAATTTGTGAAGTAATTGTACTTTATAAATGTGTTTATACATATACATTCATATTATGTGGTGATAATATAATGGATAGATGAAATAATAAAAAAAATCAACTCCTCTCTCTCTCTCTCTCTCTTGATAGCTATTATAATCAACTGTAGACAAAACATTTTCCCATGCTCTATTGCTACTTCTATAATAATAATAATAAGTACTTTTTTATTGTTACTACTGATTACTTTTATACTACCTTCAAGAAGTTATCATTATCTCTCTTCTCTGTGAGTCCAAGTGAAAATAATTCTCTTCTCAAAGTGTTGATTGTGAGCTATTTACCCATAAGCTATTTTAATTATAGATGAATTAATAGTGAACAAATGAACACTATTAAGGTTTATTTGTTGTAATTGTTGTTGATGAGTTGTGATTTTAGTCAGTAGACCTTACTAATGAAAGTGAAAATTTTAGAGTATATAGAAGAGAGTAAATTACATATTGGCAATTGTTAGCTTTGTACATTGAACAGTGGATTTTCATGTTTTAACAAATATATTGGTTAAAATGATCTTGCCCATAAGCTATTGAATTTCTATATTGTTGACAATTTAAAATTCATTGTTGGAATAATATAAAAATAATTCACATTCCAACAAAAATATTTAAGTCTTTCGACCTCATGAAACTTTTGGAACAAAGGAAAAAGTTTAGCTTCCTTCTCAATCACAAAACTCTACCACAGAACCATCTATGAAGCTAGAATCCTATTTTCTTTTAAAAATAAATGCAAAACTCACAATGCCCCCACTAAAAGGTAACATGTAAGTTTAGCTTCCTTCTCAATCACAAAACTCTACCACAGAACCATCTATGAAGCTAGAATCCTATTTTCTTTTAAAAATAAATGCAAAACTCACAATGCCCCATTAAAAGGTAACATGTCAAAAATCTCAAAAAAATAATGAATAAAATTCTCGATGAGATCAATTTTTATTGTAAATATTAAATATAAGCTTTTATTCTCTATCTAATTAATAAAATGTAAATATTACACTTGATCCATACAACTCTAAGACAGTTAATTCAAAAGTAAATCACAACAACAACTTTTTTACATCATTATTATGAGCACACACAATTAATATTTACTCATCAATCAATTCAGTAATCAAATAATACAAATTAAAAATAGAAATTAGGTAGAAAATCTTGCAGCTCTCTGTTTAATTTTCTCATCCAATACAGCTGGACAGGCTGGACTATTACCAAACCGATTCATACGCTTTTGAAGTTTTTCAGCAGATATTTCTGGAGTTGTAGAATCAAGAGCTGATGCAGAGCGTTTATTAGTTTTGTTATTGTTGGCATTTGGAGACTCTACTACACCAAAACGCTGAACACGAGTTTTAACCTTTTCCTCATCAATTCCTGCTGGAGAGGCTGTAATAGTCATACCAAATCTTTCAAGTCTTTTCTTTGCTCTCTCTGCAGCAGCATCATCATTAACAGCTGGTGATGATGATGGAGTAATATTAAATTTTTGTTGACGTAATTTCAATTTGTCAACTGGGTCAGCAACAGGTGAAACCAACTTAATAACAGCTTTGTCTCCATTAGTACTAGCATCATCTGATGATGGAATTTCTGGAGCTGAAGTTTTTGTTGGTGATGTTACTTCTGGTGGTTGAGAAACCGGATCTCGATTGATGGAGATTTTTCTTTGTAAATCCTAAAAAATTAAACAAATAATTAGTCACACTTCAATATTAGATATTAGTGATAATTTTTAACAACTTTACCTTTGCTGGTGATGAGTCTTCCATGATTAATTAAGTATAATAAAAACAACTGATTTTTCTTGGAAAAAAGTCGTCAACACATGAAGTCAATATTTTGATACAGCCGCGTGGATTGAAAAAGCGCTTTTCTCTCTAGACCCCAAAGTCGATTATTTTTTCATATAAAAGAATTGAACTTTATTTATTGAAAATATAACAATAATGATACAATTATCATGTATTAATTAATTATGGTTTATCTTCCCAAAGGTTTTGACTCCAATCCTGCCAAAATGATTCTTTCATTCGATAGCAATATTGCCTAAGGTTAACCAGCTCTTCTGTAAAATTGAGAATATGAGAAAAATCCTTTGTTGCTTGTTTACATTTTCATGCAAAACTTAATAATTTATTATTACCATCAAATAATCTCTGATAACTTGAATTAGGAAGACCCCATATACATTGCGCTAAACATCCAAATATTCCAGCATCATCTTCACATGCAGTTTCTCCACCAAAATATTTTTTAGAACCAAGTATTGTTGATGCTGCTCTAAGGGCAGTTGTCATAATTTCTTCAATTTCTTGTTGGCTGTGACGTCCAACGCCTTGAACTGCGGCTGCTTTTAATATTCTATTGCGAAGTATACTTTTAATTAACCAATGAAGCATTGGTGCTGGAAATGGAAATATTTTAAAGACGTTGTCACCACCAAAAACAAAGCGTTCTAGAGCAAATCCCCAAAAACAATATTCTTCTAGTACGATTCTTACTGATTTTGCTGTGTATAGAGAAATGATGAGATATATAGATTGTTAATTAAAAATATATTATTCACAAACCAATTGCCAAAGTTTCTTCAGAATGTCCTTCATTCAAGTTTTTGGAAAAGTGTCTATAGCAGAAAGTGTGAATATGTATTAGATTAGATTAAATGTTGTATAATTTGTAAATTTACTTGTTGAGGTGAAGAATGATAAAATGAGAATCAGAGACATGTTCACCATTTAACGATATCCATGGACTTTTACCTTTGGGGCCAGTTGGTGATTTGAAATCAGTCTTGTATTGTATTTTAGTCATGCGAAGATATCTACAATTAAGTTTAAGATTAACTGAGACTAAAGTTTATGACTAATTTGATAATAATAAGCTTACGTTTCTAGCTTTATTATAGTACAAATGGTGAAATATTTGGAAGAGTTTTAGCTCTTGGAAAACAATGTAAAATGACAACATCCGTAGGTGTCTTTGATTTTGACCAAGGAGCTAATTTTCTTTTCATTTGTATTACTGGAAGTATTCTCAAAAATATGGTCAACAAGACAAATATTAATGCTAATCCTCCAAGAGAAATAGCTGCAATTATTAATGGTTCCATTATTATGAAAATGTGATATAGTTATGCACAATAACAATAAATAAATTAAATAGACAAGTGTACAAGTGTTTGTAAATCAATTAAATAGTTTTTATTTCATTCAGGTTATGTTTTGACTTCCTATATGTATACTCTTTCTATATTATCTCAATATTGTTCATGTTATATGTAATTGTA
>VCNE01003471.1:0-20004 GCA_009869805.1 Oncopodura yosiiana | reverse complement strand
TGCCTCAAAATGCTAGACGTATGAAAACTTGCGTGCTGAGAGCACTTTGATTGAAGTTAGGTTTTGATATCCTGTTGGAGCAAACTAAAACGGATTGATCTGATTTTTTATATTTACGTGTGTATTATATTGGAGAATTTATCTGTAAAGTTTGGAGAATCTACGATTCTTTTGTCAAGAGATATTTACGAAAAGGTTTCGGACAAAATAGCTGGCCCTACCTAGTATATCATCATTGCACGTTGTGAATCATCTCATTTTACAATCCTAATCAAAAAGTCATCTTGGCAATAAAAAAAACAAGACAAGCAGAAAAAAGCCGTTTTTTCTAGATAATCTAGCAGACAGATTCCTCTTCCAACTTTTCTTCTTATTATATAATAGAAATCCAATTCACTTTATATTAGCAACTCAGAGAAAGAAGTTCATAAAAATGTAGAAAAAGACCCAATTTAGTAGAATTGATGTGATACGTTACATTTTTATTAGGATGTGAACACGAAACAGAAAAAAATCATTAGTAGACTAATTCCTTATTGGGCATATAAGATAAAATATAGATAGTTGAGGTATATAATTCTGTAACTTGAGACAGTTTGAGAGCTCTTTGATTTGTAATGGAAAAATATATGGAGCTCGTAAATACGCCAGAGTGAAGGATTACCTTTTTATCATTTCAGAGGAAATAAGGCTTAAATATATTTCTGCAAGTGATGCACATGAATGGCATAGCATGTTGTAAAGACCACTAGTTGAGCCACTACTTTGTGATTAACTTTATTAGTTACAGAAGGCTAGTTAGAGAATTTTAGGAAGTTGCATTAGATATATAATGTCCATATAAGTAACATGTAATAATAATCATATACAATCCCCTGCAGTCAGCTATCTAAATATTATATAATAACTACAGCACATAATGCGTGTATCTAAGAACAAGAAAGTGATATTTAATATTCATAGCTCTTTCATATATTGTGGCAAAGTTAATCTTTGCTTTAACTGGAGTTTGATGCTAATATTGTGAGTTGTATTCTCCAGCAATATTATTATCTCATTCATAAATGAGAAATGTTATGTAACCAACTATATCTGTGTAAGAGAGATTAGTTGAGTACACATCTGAGTCTTTGGACAGATTGTATTTATATATGTCGAGAGCTCACCAGGAAGTATATATGTAAAGAATGACAAAAATTAATTATGCCATTGACTCTATATAAATTGCTTAAGAGTTTGATATATTGTCTATATTAAAGAGATTGTTTAAAAACACCTGTACTCAATCTTCAATACATCTCATTAAAAAGAGTCTGTATAAATCCCTTCTTTAAATTACAACATGCTACAAAGAATAAATATAGTAAAGGAAGCAACTGACATGACATTGGTGTTTAAACCACAAGAGAAAATGAATAGTCAATTCTCAAGAGTAGCACAGAAGCAATGCAACTTAGTAAGACAAAGTAATAATAATAACTGTACATAAGTTGGATAGTTATTGTAATATATGGATGAGAAGAGAGAATGGAAATGCGTTTCTCTTTGGGATCTCATTTCAATTCCAGATGAGCATTTTCCTTCTCTCTATAATATTCTAATGCAACTCCATTGTATCTTCTTCTAGTTTATGTTACATAATGTTATTCATCTCTCTCTCTCTTTTAGTTTCATCACCATAAGAGATTGTTTAATTTCCTAAGCCAATATATTCTCTTGCATAATACTGGGTGACTCACTTTATAGCAATGAGAGCAGCCTTGAATTCCAAAATATTTCAAAGACAACCTAGTTGACAACATATATATATATATATATATATAGCAACTTTACATTTTACAAATGCAAGAGTCAAAACACTAAAAGTCTCGTTACTCTTTCGACTTGACTCAGAGAGCAGTTAAAAAAGACATTCATTCCTTTTGCAACTTCCCTTTTGCTAATCAAACTTTTCTTCTTCTTCTCAGCCTCATCAATAACTCACTCAATTCAAATGGAATTTCTTCAGTATTACACCTTATATGTATATTCTTGTGATACATGTGCTACATTTCACGTTACAATAGTTCTTTTGAAGAAGAACAACAAGTCTACACATCATTTTATGTATAGGAGCTGACTAGGTTACTGGCAAATTAATTAACTATGGATCATTCATGATAAGAACATTAACAAAGTATAAGACCTTTACAAGGTACAATGTAAAGTTAATTAGGAACGCTATTTTCTCAACAAGAGTACAATACGAGTGAGGTACTACTGAAAAAAAGAATTTTCAAGCTAGTAGTTTACTACATATGTAATCTGCATGAAATGTAAATGGTAAAGTACAAGTATGAGCTCTTCAGCAACAAAAAGTAATAAAACTTTCATTTTTTCCTATATTTTAATGTTTTTGCGCAAATCTGCATTAAGAGAAGAAAAATGATACATTACATTACCTCACTTAATGTTGTGCTTGTTTTAAACAATTGCTATGTAGTTTAGCACTTTGATACTTTGGACGATTACATAAGAAGAAGTTTTAATAGAAGCGCAACAAGTTCACAAGAAGTTAAATGAGAAAAATGTAGTAATAAAAGGGCGTAGAGGAACAAGAATATTATTATTGAAATGTAAAGGTAGGAGAGAAACAGACCATAAAAGGTAGGTAAATAATTTTGTAGTTAAATATTTGAAATTAAATGAGATGCATCAGAGCATTTTATATATGTAAGTAAAGGCAGTAGCAAAATCAAGTTTTTAATAACATGAGTTTACGAGAGATTAAGATGTCAACATTTATGATACTATAAGAGTGTATGTAATAAGCTCGTGTATAAAGTTGTTTCTTTTTTACTTGAATAAACTTTGATATTTATGTTTACTTGGAGTAATCAACAACAACGATGAAGAAGAGTTTATGTTTATTTCATATATTCATGCACTCATTCTTTTAACTGTCTCAAAATAAAATTATACTCAAAGTAGAAAAGTCTTTTTATCATTTATCTCATTTTCCTCTATAGACTATGAAGATATAACTTTTATTTATTTGTATATCACATTTCCTTTTCCTCAGTCACCCTTATCTAACATGAAATGCTTTATAAACACTTTAATGCAATTTAAAATATCTGTCCACTTTACAATTTCAGAGTTGTTGTTTATTATTGTATATTATATAGTTTACGACTCCATTTACAACAACTCTCATATTTCTTGTCATTCAAGTCTAAATTTTGTTGTATCATCGAAATGAAAGTGAAGTTGATACTCAAGTCAGAGAATTGTTTCTTATTATATTGCATTCTGAAATTTGTACTACTTAAATAAAATCTTCTGTTAGAAAAATGAACTTATAGTCAATGCTTAGGAATTGCCGACTTACTTTTACTATTTAACCTCAATTAAAATAATGAATAAACAATAAATGATATTCTCTATTAATGTCTAACTTGGCATAAATATTGCGTATCAAGTATCACGTCACGTCTACACTTTTTTATATCATTCAATAAAATATGAAAAATGATCAGAAAGTAGGTATGCGTTTTCACTTCTTGGTAGCAATATGTGGAGCATCAAAATGCGTTTCATATTCAATTTCCCTAAGTATTTTCATGGAAACTTCATTTCCTCAATCAAGCAATGATTTGGGAGTGCAAAGTCAGGCTCAAGTATTTATTGAGTTTACCTATAACAAATTATCTAAATTGAGTAGTACATAGCACATATATACAACGAGATGACTCATCTTCCAGGACTTTGTCCAGCTAAAGACTTTAGAACAGAAGAGGAGAAGGAAGTCAACGAGAGCCATGAGAATGAAACGAAAAATTTGATGTTGAAACATATTGAAGTAATGGCCGAAGCTGAGAAAAAGACTCAAGATTTCTTCATTAGCAATGGTCGAAAATTGGAAGATGTTGGACGCTATGAGTTTAATGAGCAAATGAAGAAATATTTACATGGTGAGTTTTATATATATCTTTTGATTACTGGCTAGGCTAGTATTTAATTTGAATTGAATTATAGAAATCCCAAATCCATTGCCACTCACAAAATTAATGGCGACAACAGGACTCAATTTCATTAGCTCACATGGAACTCTCCTTCAATTATTGCCCAATGATCTGACAAGAGAAGCTGACTATATACCTTCTTCTAGTAGTTCTGTAAATAATGCTAAAATTGAGAAAATTGATGCTCTCTCTGACATTTCTGACATTACTGAGCCAATGGATATGGCTTGATACTCTCGTCTCTATAATGTCTATAAAGAAAAATTGAAAAACAATAATAAAATGAAATAGGAAGATACGGAGCAAAAAATTATTTTTTTAACATAAAGCATATATGAAAAGGAATTTCCGTCTTATGTAATAAATAATTACTCCGTCCTACTTTCATTGTAATAAATAATACTAGCATTATTTATTTATTGTTTTTTCTTCATATTATATTCATGATGCTATTGTGATGAGAGAATTTTTAATTACTCTGTCTTCTAAACACCGTTATTCTCTGTCTATACTCATAATATAAAAGTGCAAACAAGATATTTCATATTTTTCCCATGCTCAACAATTGAGTAATTGTTTTACTCATGTTTCAATTCTCTTTCGTTATTCTCTACTTGAGCTTACATCTAGTTGGATTTTGTTGAACTGATTTAATCCTCAACTTAAATAGTTATCACAATTACATTATGCTTCGCTGTTCCTTTCTAAGCTACTTAAAGCTTTGAATTTGTTTCATGTAATGCTAGCTGTATTTTTGTTCACATTTGTTTTGTATCTCTCTGCTGAATCTCTATGAAACTTTTTAGAGTGCATAGAGAAGATGTAGATTTTTTTATACAGAGTCTTCCTGGAAGAAGAAAACATCACTTTACAATTTACGTCTCTTTCATGTCACAGAAGACAGAAAAAGAGACCATATGGGACTCAATTGTTTGAGACATCCAGGTATATATGTAACTATACAGTAAATGCAACTGGATTAGAATCCTATTAAGCCATGACATGAGAGAGGAAGATAATAAAAAGAACTACATTATACTTTACATAGGTTAGGGCTTAGAAAAAAAACAAACAAGTTAAAAGGATTTGTGTTTATATTTTGAGAGGATTTTCTCAGCCAACCGGAATGAGAGTAACTTTGTCTCTTTGCAAAAAAAAAACCAGTTAGTATTTAATGGAAAGTAAGGAAAAATAGTTTTGACTACTTTGACTTTTATTTATGGAACATAGCTGATGTGATTCATTTTCTGATGTAATTAACGCTTACTGAAAAGAACTAGAAATTTTTTTACCTGGTGATGCAGGGCTACTATTTCTTTGATGTGATCCACCTGAAGAATAGTCAACTTTGTCATGTGACATCATAGTATTAGTTTCTTCCTCCTCCTCCAGCACAGGATTCATTCCCCATTTATTACTATTTATGAGGCACTTGATACTATTTGGTCCTCCATCAAGTCGAACACGTGGAAGTTCTGTAGGTGAAATTCCGTTTTCTGTGAACTATATCAAATGAGAGAAAATACAAATTTTTAGTATATAAGGTCAAGAATATACAAATTGGCTATATATGCGATCCAATTTAAGTTTTGCATGCCACTTCACATATAATATGTCAATCACGATTCATAATTTGCTAAGCTTTTTTAACATGCAAAAATCTCACTTGAGTAATACAGCGATACATATGAAATTTAACGCACACACACTTAAAAAAATGAAAAAAATCTGTAAATATCTTGTGGGCAGAACGTAATCACAAAAAATAACAAAACACGAAACACACAAATGTAATGACAACAGCAACAATGTACAAAAACTTCTACACCTACACTTTTACAAACAATTCAACATTTCAAAACACGCACTTCAGAACTCCATTACATGGAAATTAGATGAGAAGCCAAATCTGGAAAAGTTGGCAATATATTAGTATCATGACTATATAGTATAGTCTATAGAGAACAGAACATGATTAGCAGCTCAAAAAGTAGAAGAAACATGATTTGAATTTTTTTCTTTTATGAAAATTGTAAAGTATACATCATCATCTGCATAAAGATAATACAGAGCGATAAAGTATATATTATATATCATGTCAAATATATATATATATATAATCTTTATAAGATTGAGAGAAATGAGTTCCTGCTTATTACAAATGTCACTTCTTGTGTACAAAATCACTTTATATACAACAACACAAGTTCATGCAAAGCGTAGGTATATTATTTTACATGTATGGTCGGACTAATTAGCATACAAATCACAAGATCACAACATGAAATACAAGACACTATTATAGTCTTTAGTGTCTTTACTAACAAATTATTTCCCGACTATACTATAATTGCAATTGCCATTCTGACAGTGATTTTAATTAAATGATAAATCAAACCCTAATAATAATAATTCAACTGTAAATATAAAACATAAATATCTGTAATAACTCTAATAAAATATGAAGCGGCATTCCATTCTGAATCGACACATTAAAATTAATTGACTTGTAATAAAATCTTAAATACTTTTTCTAAATCGTCTGGTAAAACCAATAAAACATATCATAAAACTCAAGTTGCCAAAACCTTTCAAATTTTTTTAATCTTGTACAAAATTATGCGGAAGCAGTGTCAGTTTTTAAAAAAATATAGCGACTGTAATAAAACAATGAGACAAACACTTTGGCAAAAATTCCATTGCAAACAATCCTGAGAACTAGATCACTCAATGGAACAAAACAAAGAGGACATTATAAGCTTTTTAAACGTGTATAGAACATTGAATACAAACAGGTAAGAAAAAAAGTATCTTTATATTGTTAGTGAACGCATAGCATAATGTCAAGCAAACAGGAAAAGGAATTACACGACACAAGGAAGAAGAGTGACACTCACGAAATCAAAACAGGAGAGAGATGAGATGACAAAATAAAATCTCATCTCACGGAAAAGTTAACTAAAGAGAATCAAAAAAACCTTTAGGCAAAAAACAACGTGAAATACAAAAAAACGGCAAAGATTGAGTTGAGTAACAATTAAAGCTAAAACAAATTCACTTTTCATGAATAGCCTTTAGTATTCTTACCACAGCACTAGTCCTAGGTCGAGTTGGAGTTCCAGGAAATATCTGTTAAGACAGAGGAAGAGATAGAAAAAGATTGTTTTACCAAATACACCAGAAATTAGAGAAACATATAGTCAAATTTAACTATACACTATTGTTAGTTTAAAAAAGTGAGTACAAGAAACAAGAGTAAAGAATGCAACAGAGGAATGTGACATTTTAAAGTTGTGTCATCTTCATTCAAGCGTTTCTTTTCCTTAAAATCCATCACCATCTTTCACTACACAACATTATATACCGTACCAAACTGAAAAAAGCGAGTATCCCGTTTTTTCTACATTTGTGTTCAAAATGGATGTTGCATGTAAAAAAGAAAACTTATTTCCATTCCTTTTTGCTCTCTCAGTTCTTTAGCAAACTCACTCTTCTTCTTTCATCAATCTTAAGTTTTTTTCTTGTTAAAAAATAATCGTTTGTCGTTCTCTACAAATAGTTATGCTTATACACCTCAACTATAACTCTTAAGCCATAAACTCCAGTCTAGTCAGTCGGCAGTTCATATAGCAAAAGTACTGATTCACTTTCCCATTCATTCATAAAATTTAATGTGAGTAGTGAATTGTGATTATCGCACTGAGCATTTGAGAATTCGAAAGGCAAAAAGAGTATAGAAATTGTACACTGCATAGTTTTGCTATCTCTCTCTTGTCTCTATCCAATGCACATATCCAATGCAATGTTCTCTTATAGTGGAGAACTCATAAATACCAAAAACAAGTTGAAATTGCACTTTAGACACTCGTTCTCTACCAACATTACATTTACTTTCTCACAATACATTACGTTTGCTATCAAATGACTCTAGTGTATACTGTAGATGTTGGTTTGTTTCTAAAACTCTAATGTAATGTCTAATGGTCTCCACTAAACTGATTAACCTTTCCTCTACTCCATCACTAGAGGAATTGCATGTTGTACATTCCTAAACTCCACTTTTACTACTAGACGCAAAATTACGTAACATGACACCGGACGCAGTACAGTTTAGAGTAAAAGTCGTTTTCAGATATCGGAACTTGCTTCTATTTACATTATATTATGTAACCTAACTGTTGTGTTATGGACAATAGTACAGCAAAGATATGAGAAATAACGACATGAGTTTCCTCGACACAACTTGCAAAATAAGAACTTTGTCAATGCCAACCTCAGGCTGATAAATAATAATACGCAATATTTACTTCTACAATGTATTTTTAAAAGTTTTCATTTTTTTCCTTTTAGCGAGAGAGAGATATTATAAATATATACAAAAGTAATATAGTACTCTAGTTATTACTTGCTCACTTAAAGTTTGGCAATATAAGAAACTCTCTGTTATAACTCATATCTTTTAGAGCTCAGGTTGATAATCACTCTTTGTCAACAAGAAAAATATATGAGAGCTACTATAACGGAACCAATATGCATATATATTATATACTTATATAGTCTTTACTTCTTTTTAAAGTGAATGAGATGAAGAAAAGCATCTACTTAAAAATGTAATCGAAAAAGTAACTATATAGCAACGTTGAGTACAGTAGTAAAAACTTTTTAGTTGGCTTATATTGCTCTTTACGTCTTTTGCTTGTAGATAATAATAATGCTCTTGTCATATTTCTAGTCATGAACAGAAACAGGAAACTATACATATAGTAAAATACAATCTACTTAGTAGAGTTGGCAAAAATATATTAGCAAAACTTGGCACTTGGCTACTGCAAACTTATATTTATATTTCTTGAAGAAAACCTGTCAATCACTATACTACAACATCTTTGCTTCATTCTTCATCCTGTTACTAATCATAATAAATTTTGTCCTCCTCACTAATAATAAATATTTGACTAGTCATCTTCATTCATCTTCCAATGTCTTAAAGCTTCAAAACTGTACTCTTCTGTTGATGTTTTATTATTATTTGCAACTCATTATTCCATTGTGATCACAATAAACTAACATCAACATAATAACTTCAGAACTCTATATATACATTCTATAATTTAGTATTTACATACACAGAAAAACAANCATCAACATAATAACTTCAGAACTCTATATATACACTCTATTATTTAGTATTTACATACACAGAAAAACAATATGGCTCAACATATTTAAAATGGTGATGAAGCATAAAACGGTCGTAACTACTAACTGTAATGCTGCAGTAGACCATCTTCATAATCTTTATTAGTTCTTACTTTTCAATTCTTCTCTTTCTCTCTCATGATTGAAAAATGGTTTAGTAGTTAGTGGCATGGAATGAAAACAACCGTTGTGTGTTTTTCTTGTGCAATGTTTTGCATTCGGACTTACTAACTTACTATATTGTACATTTCAAATTTTCTAATGACGACAATGGCAATTCACTGTTGGGAGTCTCTTTGGTTGCTCTTTTTATATTTCATTACGAAGCTACAAAAGTCATTATGCACCGCAAAGAACTATTTGCAACAAAACCACAAGACTACCGGTCTTATGACCATTTTACTATAATACTGTTACCGTTTCTCTCTTAGAATCTCGGACTAAAGACATAACCATAACTATAATGATACTGGCTCTACATATCCTATACTGTTACTAATTCTCTACATTTTGTGGCTTTAAACCTACGTTATATTTGTTACCGTTTCTCTCTTAGAATCTCGGACTAAAGACATAACCATAACTATAATGATACTGGCTCTACATATCCTATACTGTTACTAATTCTCTACATTTTGTGGCTTTAAACCTCGTTATATAATAATGTCCAACTCCAACAATTGCTAATAGAGAATCTATCTTTTTTTCTATTTGTAATTCATAGTATAGAGAGAACAACACATTTATCTATTTGTCACTCAAACATTACATAATGTGTGCATAAAGTTATATTGAAATTACGGTAAAATAGTTTTTTCTGGTGAAAAGTAGTTTTGGCTATATAGAGCTATATATATGAAACTAAGTCATTCACAAGTTGTTGCTGTTGGGCCGGAAGACATTTTTAACATTGTGTCCTCTTCTTATAGTTTATGACCATCGAAATCACATCTTGTATACATATATACATGTGAACGTGTCAACGTTCGAAAATGAGATGAGCACGAAGAAAAAGTCTTATTTCTATATAACTATGCCATAATACCTGACACGACAGTATAGAGCCTATATACTATTTTATATACTCCCGTTTTTGGCTCTGTAGTAAAAAAAGAGACAATAACAATTTGTTGAATGCTTCACCATCATCTCAAGTAATTGTAAATAAGCCATGACCATATACACAGCTTTTGGCTTCAATGCATCAACTAATTTTCTTCTTGTTTGCTACCATCAGAAAAAGGCATAATATTATTTGTTTTGTTAGATCTGTAATGCTACTATGCTACAAAATACAATTGTAGCAAACAATATCATATAGCTGAGTTGAAAATTGAAGTTCATTAAAAAATCCAAGAATGAAACCACGACGAAGAAAACAAGTTCGTGTCTTTGCCTTTACTATATATTGTTATGTTTTGTCTTTTTTAGAGTCTGAAGGCTAATACCTACTTTTCTGTTCTCAACCGCTCTTGGCCATTCATTCAAACTAATAAACTAACAACAAGTATAAATATACAAGTGACCAATTGTGAGACATAGTACTGCGACCCAAGACTCATTGATGAGATTGAGAATTTGAGAACAGAGTCAAAAAAAGAGAATTTTCTGCAACACAATAAGCTATAATCAATACTTCACTACTATACATCACGACTACTCACTTGTTGTATTTTCTGTCGGCTCTTCATCTCACGATGATTGCGATACTTATTGTATTCCCATTAGAAAATTATAGCCTTATCAAGAAAAAACATGCGTGATGATCTCTTCTATAGAGCCAATAATTTACATATATCTAAAAAGCATCAGGTAGCGTAGCTATAATCTACATTTTCTCTTTTCACTTTTTCCCTTCATTTTGAGGTTTGACCCTTTTGACATGACAAAACGTTGCTCTCTATGTATCTATAATCATTGGACGATTGATGAAAACGAAAAAATTCAAAAATAAGCCAATTTTATATAGTGGAACAAGGCTATAGAAAAATCAACTAACACCTAAAGACATTTGTGAGGAGTTGTACAATATGCAAAGATATTCACATCTTTAATCTCTATACATTCGTCTCCTTTAAGTTTGCACAAGGTACCGTTAGTGAAGCTACTTAATTTAATAGTGGTCGTCTCTCTTACTTTCAGCTTACTATATCTACTATTTCATTCTAAAATAATGTTTAACCCCTTGACATTTTCCTTCTTCTACATTTATATAGTTTTGCATGTATTAGTAAATTCAATAGAAAATAGTATAGAGTTACTCTGAGTCGATATTCACAGAAATAATAAAAGACTTTTCATCACTCTATATATATAATCTCTATACTTCTCGTCCCTTTGAATTCTTCTTGTAAACAAGTCATGTTTTAATTGAATTCCGGCTCTTATTACTACATTTCTTATTCTCCTTCTAGTCAAATGTGCTTGTTAGCTTCTTGTAAGCGCTCTAAGGCTGACAATAGTCAAAGTTCTCAAAGTCACTTTAGGGAATTTACTATACTTACTATATATATTCAAATTGAACAAAGCTCTAGCCAATATAGTCAAGTCAGCAGCCTCAGAAATAAGAAACTCTTTTATTGTATGCGTTGTTAAGTTTCTCTATAATAAATGTCTTATGGGTTTGGCTCTTTATAATAAACTACTTTAATAATCTAGCTCTCCTAGGAGAGCAAAAGGCTATAGACTCACTCACTCGCCCGCTTGTCAATCATCATTAAGAGAAAAGAGTCAAAGACACACTCATTTACAGAACAACGAGTCTTATTGCTTTTTGGTTCCCTTCACTCAACAGAGTTCATGGCACTATAGAATACACTAGTAGTCCACTGATCTCAAATACAAACAACAGTACATCACACCAACGCAAAGTAAGTAGAGGTCTCACTGTGACTTGATGTCAATAAATCAAATCAAGAATAAAAAACCAAGAACCTAATTCTCATAAAATATATACATATATATATATATACTATATGTCAGTCATAAAAATATGGATTGCTCTTTGCCTTATGAACTAAATTATCTTGACATTAACATGTGAAACAACTCACCTCACCCAATGCCAATTTTAAGAGCCAAAGCGGAAATAAATAGAATTCTCATTGAGTCAATATGAATGTTGTACAGTTAGGACAATTATTCTGTTTATCTTGGCCAAGTTTTTTTTATTTGTAAATGTGGCTCATCTTGATTTGATATGAGTTAGATAACACTAATAACTAGATATATTCAAATCATTAAAATCCTATTAGACTCAACTAGCGAGTTAAGTGACTCTCAGCACCCACGTAACAATTCTATTCTTCTTGACATGACTTTCAAAGGTCTACTTAATTGTTAAATAGTTATCTCAATTATTATAAGTTTACAGCATTATAAGGCATTGTACAATACTAAGATAAAAACTGACATTCAACATTTTAAAAGGAACTCTCACATCAAAGTGAGAACAAAACCTCACACCAACTTATTGCGTTATGTTATGTCAAGGTATTTCTATATATGTTGTTACCTTTATGTCAATAGGATTTTGAGTGTGAAGAAGTAAAATAGAGGTTTTGAGCTCACTCAACCAAAAACAAATTCAAAGTGCAAATATATAATATGGTTCAAATAAAACCGACAATTCCCATGTGTTTCTTTTTTCTGTCTTTCCTTTTCATATCAACTGACACGCAACCGTGCTAATATGATAAGTTTTACGTGATGTATGTATAGAAGAAGATGCTCTACATATATTTGAGTTTTATGAGAGCACTATTATATTTTGCTTATCTTGAAAAGAGAGAAAGAAATATGTATGTTGTTCCGTTTTAGTTCTTAAAATGTAACAACTACCATAATATGTAGACACGTGTAATGTCAGTAATGTAAATTGACATAATATTGCGTAATACAACAATTTGTTCTTACCGACATTTCTTCTGATCTGTATGAAGTAAAGGTTTGATCTAATTGATTTAGAACACAAAAGTATGGCTCCCAGTCTACATCTGGAGGATTATTTCTTGAGCAGTGACCCATAGGAATATCTCGATCTATTCATAGAAGGAAAAAAATCATTATTAGATTTATTATTAATTTTAATTAATTTGCAAGCAATGCATGGCAAGCTTAAAAGACTGCATAATATTATTTTAACAAGTTATAGTTATCAGTTTAGCTTTGAGTAATAAATGTAGTTTCAGATTTTAGACATGTAGCCACAAATGAGTCCAAATAGAAATGTAACCCAAACCTAAATTCTATTTAGAACTCACCTACAAATATTTTTGTCTACAGACTTGAAAAATCTGCTGATTTGCATATCACAATAATTTCTAAAGGCCACAAAGATACAACTCACTTGGGGTAATTAACAAAACATCAACAATAACATGATAGCATGATAATACAAAAGAGCTATATAGCAAAAAGACCTAAATTCTTAATTTCCTTTACATTTATTCTTTTTAAAAGATTTAAAGAAGAGTTCTTTTCATCTTTTAACAAAAAAAACCATTAAACTCGTATTACAATCTAACATACTTTTATCATGTATCACACATACTATATATACTCATGTAATGTCTTAATATTTACACACTTTTCTAAATGACTGAATTAAAAGTAACTCAACAACAATACTGCTCAGATTCTTGCACTGCTTCAAGGGAAAAACTTAAAGCTGATAAAGATAGCCGATTTCAAAAGCAAAGGAAAAAAGTCTGACACTAATTATCAAAAAATACAATATCTCACGTCATGTATATATAAAATATAATTGTAATACTTGTCTCCTAATAGTACATATGTATCCAACATTGAATTTTGAAATATTTCAAAAAAGTTTTGCATAACATTCATATCTCACATCAATTGACCTCAGGGCGCATATACTCGTTGTAATCTTTCTGTATGTACTTTACTCTTACAATTTTACATCATGTACCTCAATACAATAACAAACATGATCTCTTTCAGAGATACTTTTTATATATATGTATCGCAACATTTTAACTGTCAGATTCTAATTACAGATTTCACAGTCACAGCAGCATCCAAACTCTTGCGGATTACACTGTGTGTACTTACTCTAATGTCTACTACATTACTTTTTAAAATTATGAGTACACATTTGATATTTCATATAGTGATTGTTGTGTCTCTCTTTCTCTCTACTACAATAGAAGGCTAGAAGCAAAATATTATGTTGGTAAAGTAATAACGTAATACCATACAAAAGAAGCTTATTATACAATACACACACATATACTGCATAAGACATAAAGTAGATAAAAAGCTCTACCTTCAATTTTACTATTTTGCTACTGTCTGTGTCCTTATGCTACCTAAAACTGTGAGAAACTAAAACCCAAATTGCAAAGCCAAAAGTCTCATAATTCATGTGAGTAGCAATATGTACTATAAGCCTTCCTCGTTCTCGTTGGCACGCGGATGTAATAAACTATATATGAAAGCTTATGACATGTCAACAAGGGAATTTAATGACATTAACTTTGGCAGCAGTGTCTATATATACACTCTCAGTATCTTTTATAAAAGTAAAAGAAATCACGTAGCAAGTTGTATTTCATAAATGTATATAGGAACTCACTGAAAGCAGAAATTGAAGTAGGCGTCATAAACTCAAATTCACTTCCAGCATCACTCCAACAGTTGCTTTGGATAGTACTATTAGTATTCACTCTCAACTTTTTGTCATTAGTGTCATCTTTAAAGTCTGAGCCAACAGTATCATAGAAAGGTTCATTAGAAGCTTCCGAGTCCATTTCGGAATTACAACTTTGAAGGCTGTTGTTATTATAATTGTTAGAATTGTTATGATTATTAGTAGTATGACTTCTTAGTATAAAGTTATTAGCACGTCCACTGTTGTTTTCAAATAAAGTCAAATCTTAAAGAGTCCAACTCATTGTCATAGAATGAAAGCGGATTTAAATTGGTGACAATTTGAGAATTAGTTGATGAGTTGGTTGTACCTATACGAAACTTCATTTTGTCCTCTTCTTCAACAGTCTTGATATCTTCTTCCGGTTTCTCTGTAGAGCCAGACTCACTATTTAAATCAATTTCACTCATACACTCAAAGTCAATTTCATCTTCATCATCGTGAGTATCACTAAGCTCAATATCACTTTTTAATGGTGTTTCACTATTGAGTAAAACTACTGTTGTATTAATTCCATTAGTCTCACTCTTGACACTATTTTCTCTTTTTAGAGCTCCTGATAGAAGAATAAATTCCATCTTGAGTCGCACTACTCTCATTAGTATTAGTAGTAGGAATTTTTTGAGAAATTGTGCAAACTATTGATGATCTCTTGCTAGTATTTCCACTACCACTATTAGTGCTATTTCCTGTTCCATAAGGTGACGACTTTTTCCAGGTATCTAAACCAGAGTCATTTAGTGAATCAAACTCTGGGTATGGTGATGAGTCTCTTGTGGAACTTGTAGACTGTGATTCTGAATTGTAGCAATTGTTATTTTTAGTTGATGGTGACTTTGACTTTGAGACTCGGAGCATGGGAACTATGTTGTTGTCCCTATAAAATGAAGGTAGTAGCGACTCGTCACTAAAATGACTCTTAGTACTCTGACTTCGTTTCAGTCGGACAGTCGTTGAGGGAATGTTGGTAGCAGCAATAGATGTAGAGATACAATTATTGCACATTCTTCCTTCGTCACCCTGAGGTTTTTCACCCCCGGAAATGCTACTAACTGCACCATGAGTCTTCTTCCCTCCTGTTGTTATTGTTGTTGAGTCTTGACAAGAGCAAGAAGAAGCAACAGTAGCAACAGTATTAGGATTCTTGCTACCTTTCTTCCTCCTTGGCACAATAACCGACACTTGTTCATGTTGATTAACTCTTTCTGAAACAACCCCCTGTTTGAGTTTCAATTTGCATAGGATAAAGTCCATCAACAGTTTCTGAGTTAACAGAAAGTGAAGAGCCATTACTATTAAAACCAATAGGATGATAGGAACTGACGATATCTTCCTCAAGTGAGTTTAAATGACTTTGACTTTTACTCCGACAATTTCCTAAGCTATTAGTTGTTGTATTTAATTTACCATTTAATGTACTAGCTCTTGATTTACTTGACCCACCATAGTCTTGATAATTAATTCCGGATATGGCTTTATACACAGTACGGTGAGATTGAAAAAGTTTAAAAGCCTTGTCCCATACAAATCGAAGTTTCACATTGCGATTTGTACCGTAGACTGCTACAGGAACGTTGCGTAAATGCTCAGGATTGTCATTTGAGGTTTGTTTAGAAGAAGATGATGATGATGATGAGTGCTTTTGATGTTTTAGATGTGGTGACTGCTGGAGCAGAAATAAATCTAAATTCATTTGAAGCATCCATTGCTTGATTGTTTCTTGAAAGAAATTAGCAAGTTGATGATGTGATGTTGAGTACGTGTGAGATAACATATAAAAATTTAATGAGCTCAAAGAGAATACCGCTTTTCAAAAGTCAAGACTCAAAGTGCCGTTCTTAAAAAAATGTTTTTGTTTTAAACAGGCGAATGACCGTAGAGTCTTTTAGCATTTAGAATGAAATTCACGAATAAGGAATGAGGTAAAGTAATACACAGAGTTTGATTGTTTTGTGAAGTAACAAAAAGTGTAATGATAATCTCAAAAGAAACTTGTTGGGAAGTAAAGTAGACAATGCTGTTGTTGTACTTTGCATATCAATCATAAGAAATTCATCCCACACTGAATATATCTACTATTCTTCTTCCGGACTAAAAAGTCAACAAATAAAATATATAGTGATTGGATTGCTATATTTTGTTGCTACTACACTCACTGATTGCATATGATTATTATATATAGTAGCTTGTGTATGATTGTAAACTTTCAGTTTTTATATAATCATCTAAACTTTTAGGTTGCATCATAAATTGCTCCTATAAAGTTCTTCTCATTATGTAAATTGCAATTTGCTCAATGAACTGCACATGAGTGACGAGACAGCTTTTAAAAAAAATTCACTTCTCTAAATGCAAATGCAACTGTAGAAAAGTTTTTTCCTGAGTTTTGAGAGAACTTGTAGTTTCGTAAACTTGACTTGACGGTTTATGTATACTTTTTAGTTCGTGTGCCTTAGAACTTGAGTTGAAGTGGCTAAGGTCCAGGAATTTATTGCTCACTTTTTAGAACTCGTTCTCTCAATAAACTTTTTTTCTTCTTTTGGTTGCATTGAGAAGAGAGTTTGAAACATGACATAAAAGTCAATATAAAAAGTCCTAAACTCATTTCTCAACAACAACATTTTTATATAGCTTTTTGTAGCACTAAGAAACATTGCTGTTTCTCAATTAAATGCTTGTCATGTTTTTGCCCAAATGTTTCCCATCTTGTGCAATACATCTTTTTGACTCAATTCAACTTATTTTATGTAATGGATTCTGAACTGAAATTTTTCACTGTACACTTGTATACTCTATATAACACACAACACGATTTGCTCTACAAGACTTCCGTAAAAGAAGATGATGATGATGCGAGTATTTATTTAGCAGTGCAACTCTTATTCACAACATGACGTTTCTATTACTTCTCTTTATGTTTACTCAGAAGTTCACTAAAAGCTTATCTTAAGAACTACCGCAATGTTTACAAATATGTGCATAAAATGTTTTCACAAAGATTTTTTCTTTTCCAAAAAAGAAGTCAATGCTGCTCAAAGAAATAAATCCCAGTTGGATATCAGTAAAGATTCAATTCACATTTCAAGTTTCCGAAAATTTGAGTTTCCTTAGAAGAGGAAGATTTGTTTTCTACTTTTCCCCTCTTTTGCTATATAGCTACTCAGTTAGTAAAGTCTTTTGAAAATCCGTCAGATCTAAGCTGTATATATTTTTTCAGCTTCTATTCTCTTTCTAGAGGAATTATTTTGTCTGAAAGAAACAAGGTTGGCGTGAAATCGACAGATTAGGTTGCATCCTTCTTCTTCTTTTTCTCTTGTCATATATAATATTCTATCTTGTGAGTATTTTCCTTCACTTGCTAAAACTTTCTATACTTTTCTCACATTGATCAACTTCCTGTCAGCGTCAACTTGTCTCTCTCTCTCCCTCTCACTCAGTTTGGTTTCATTTCATCACTCTTTACTAACATAAAACCACTAGTACACAAAATCTGACAAAATTGCCTTCCTAGCTTTTCTATTTACTTCAACTTTGAGTTCAAAGTAAATATCTCAGTTTCAGTCTACAAGAACAAATTGCCAAAACCCAAAATGTTGACGAATATTTTTTTAGAAACCTTTGCTAATACTTCACTTCACTATACACAAAATGAATTGATGAGCAAGATCAAGATTTGGTTGAAGAGGACATACAACAATACAAAATTGCTTTAGAGTAGTCAAACACCTTGTGACACACTTATGTCTATGTCTGCTCTTCTAAACTCTCGTGTATTCCTTTTCATTTTAAAAAGTTGAATAGATATTCTATAAAGACTCGTTTAGCATCTTCTGCAGAAGAGAGCCACAGGTAAATAAATGCTCAACAGTTAGCAACAACACAATACTACACAAAATGTGATCCAACCTCTCTCAACGGCCAAGCAACTTGAACTAAACTTCAATTCACTAATTCTTAATGCAATGAGATGTAACTACTATATACTTTAGCATTGTAATGTATTGGGTTGGCTAGGATAGGACCTTTCGAAATTGGGACTGTAAGAATATATAAAAGTCTTTATGATATTATATTCTTTTCATTCATAGCTGTATTGTACATGATGCTAGTATAACACACCTTTACACTACAGGCAAAAATCTCCTTCTTTCCTCCCTTGTATGAGTATTTGAGTATAGCAATATATATACAACAACATTTATTCTTTTTATTCATAGCTGTATTGTACATGATGCTAGTATAACACACCTTTACACTACAGGCAAAAATCTCCTTCTTTCCTCCCTTGTATGAGTATTTGAGTATAGCATTATATATACAACAACATTTTTGACTATATGAGTATTCAAGTTGGTGAATTGTGATTGTTGTTGTGACTCAACTTCTTTACTTATTCCTTATGGCACTTGGCACTTTTTAAAATTTGCTCTACGTCATATTAAATAGTTACTCACTAGTTAATGCCACTAGCATTAGTATATATACAGACTATATATATATATGTTTAAAGTAGTTTTAGATGATACAACCAAAAATGCATATGAATTGCATGCTATGTAAATTATATAGTATACATTTTAATATGTAACAAGACGACTAAGAATTGTGACAATGTTCACGACTCATTTCTTCTCATTGTAGGCGTTAGTAGCTACAGCTCAGGAGCCAAAAAAGTTTCAGATTATCATCATTGCTGAATTGTGTTTAAAAGTATACTGAATACATAACATGACAATATAATACCTATTGTTGCCTTCATCTAAAGACATCCAAGATTTAAGAACATGCTGTGAAAGAGAATTACGTGTTTTTTTTACATTCATTTGCATTAGTGTCAAGTAGAGTTTTTTTCAGCTAGTATTTCTCAATGACTCTTTTTACATTTTTAACATTGACGAAAGTGTTGCATTCTTATTGTCGTTATTATACACCTCTATATGCATCTTCATTTTAATCTTCTATTTTACATATGCCGTGTGCAATGCATACCATGGTAGAAAATGTTTACGTAATCATGCTCTCGACCTTATACGTTTTTTTCAGTAGACTCAATTTTTCCGAATGAATTCCTCAACTCCACTAACTTTTGAGACTTTGACCTAATTTACTCAACCCAGAAGCTCAACT
>VCNE01003468.1:0-15556 GCA_009869805.1 Oncopodura yosiiana | reverse complement strand
AATACAGGTGAGACTTGAGCAATTAATGGTAATTTTCTAAAATTTCCTCGTTTCCATTTAATTAGTTGTAGAAAGTTATTATTATTATTTTTGTTACTACTAATAACTTTAGTACAGTCATATTGCTCTTTAGTAGTTATAATTTCAACATGACAAATTGAAAACGTACCAATTTTCTTGGGTAATTCATAAACATTAAATGAATACCTTAAATATTTGAAATCCCTTTGAGCTAGTTTACTAGTAAATTTCATTTTTGACTTTGTTAAAAATAAATGAAATGAACCAAAATTTCTTCCTGGTAAATTGTAAATCCATTCTCGTCTAATTTTATGAGGATAGTTTGTCATTTGTAGAATAAAATAAATTACAATAGTACATGGTGTTTGATAACGAGAAATTGGACCTGTCACTCTTGATACATTTTGATGTATTTGCTTGAGTGTGTAAATAGATCTTGGAATATGAAATGATTGTTTGTAATAATCTAATCTCCATTTGAAAGCAAATGTATCAAAATCTTTTGAAAAAACTGAAATTCTTGTACAGTTTTTGTAAATTGTATCAGATTCAATGTTATTTGTAAATGTATCTAAAAGATTGAAGAGATACTTTTTGGGTTGTTCAGATTTCTTAGCACAAGATATTGATGAATTTTTTGAGAAAATTAGAATAACAGAAATTGTAATATACAGAAGAAAGACGTACATTGCTAGCTAAAGTGGAAATGTTTTGCATAACATTTTGAAGGTTGAGTATTATTTAGGCGAGTATGTAATCAGGCAATTTCTATGTACAGTAATGATACAATTTAGAACAATAATAAAAATAAGACATTACAAAATACTCAACATGTACTATCAAAAGTAATTTTGTTTTTAGGATAATTTGGACGGTAAATAATTTATTGGACTCAAAAATTCTTTACACATTGATTTTCAATTTTATGAAACCTGATGTGTGTAGTGAACGTAAAGTCTCTACAGTTTGCAATCGAGCGACGCCTTTCTAATAATTAATTTTTGATTTCATTATAGTCCACCTTACGGTAGACAGTTCCAAAAAATGAGAATTTCTCAATTTTCTCCTCCTCCACGGATATCTTTAGTAAAAGGCGAAAGATATTTACGTCATAAAGGAAGAGAAGAGATAATATACCTCACCCTTTCTCTGAGCTAAAGTCACTCACTTTACTAGTCTAATTTTCTATTGACTTGTCATCTCTTCTCTTATATACACACGTAGAGTATTTCATATTCTGTCAATGAATTACATTGAGATTTAAGTCATAAAATTCAGAGTAATATTTTGTATGCTCTTACAGTAAAATATATTCAGTATAGTAAAATTATGATAAAAAGTCAGGTAAAAATTCAGTTCTTCAGGCACAGTGTATATAATAGTTACAATAAATATATATAGAGTATTTATTTATAAATATTTCATTGAGGACTAGTTGCAATAATATCCCAAATGGATGAAATAAAATTTTTATCTTTAGATTGACTAGTAGAAATTGTTGTAGTTGAGGAACTACTTGCGTTTCCAGTAAATTTCTTGATCCAAGATACATATGAAAACACATTTGTATAAACACCAGGCTTTCCAACAGTTCCACAAGGTGAATATCCATAAGAAGTTAGTCCAAGAACAACATTGCCCTGGCTTAATGGCCCACCACTGTCGCCGACACAAGTATCCTCTGTAATATTAATTAGGTCAATTAGCTTAGAGACTTTTAAGACAAGATATATATTTTTTCTAGGCTTACTCTCTCCACCACCAGCACAAAGTTGACCAGTGATGATTCTTCTTCTATAAGCTTTTGAACACAATGTATTCTCAACCAGAGGCAATGATACTTTAGCTAATGGATACTCTGTAAAACAAACATTTAGATTTAGACTTAAGATCTTCATTAATTATTAGATTTAATATTTTTCATGTACCTTTTCCATTTGGTTTGGGCACTTGACTTCCATAACCCCATGCTAAAACACTTTGTCCAGAAGTAGGTTGACTCTTTGGAAGTTCAGCAGGATAAACACGTTGATCAAATGTAACATTAGAAGTTAATTCAAGAACAGCAATATCATTTTCATGAGTAACAGTTGAGTAGCTTGGATGTCTGTTGATATTCTTGACTTGGAAATCAATTCTTCTTTTAGGATCAGTTGAAGTAGGTTGCCAAACTCTGACAAGAACTTTTTTAAAACTCAAAAAACAATGAGCTGCTGTGATTACATGATTAGGACTAACTAAAATTCCACCACAAATGTGTCTGTTAAATGAAATTGCTCTTATTGATACAAACCAAGGGACTTCAGTTAATGACCCAGCTTCTCCTTTAATAATTTTTGGTTGTCTATGACTTGAGAATAATGTTGCGCTCGTATCAAAAGAATTAACTGCTACTATCAATAATGTCAGCAGTATCAATTGATTGGAGAACGAAGAAAAATGAGATTTCCCGTTAGTAAACATGGTGTCTCAATTTCCCAAATAGCTGACTAGACAATATTATTGTGCTAGAAAACTTTGAAATAAATATTTTGATTAGAGTTAATTGATTGAGTGTTTTAGTATGATGAATGGATACAGATCTTTGGAAATGAGTGAGCTTTTATATCAAAATTATTAGTATTAAGTTTCCGGTTAGGCATCAAGGATTCCACATATTTTTTACGGAAGATGAAAATGTTTAATAACAACAAAAATATAGTGCAATAATATTTTCATGCTGTTTTAAGGATAATATTATTTTATTTTGATGCTAAAGTCAAGTTCAACAAATATGTACATATAGTAAAATAAAGGACGAAATATTTCCTAAGTAGGAAATACAATAGTATACTCTAACAAAGTTTAATTATTATGTATCAATGCGCAGTTATTACTAATTACATAATTAGGAAATTATTAATCATGGAGCTGCATGCAGTTATCACACATCAAATGACAATGGTATTATAATTACTCTCACTAAAACACTTGAAGAAGCTTTTTTGCTCTTATTTTTTGCATTTGTACATAACTTGTATATTTAAATTTAACTTTCTAAAGTACTTTCATGTGACTAAATATATATATGCATATTTACAATTACATAAGCAACAAATAAATTAAAGCTTGTTCACTATATTGAGTTAGGTTTGTATAAAGACGTCCTTCAAAATGAATAGATTATTTGACCTTGCAATATCATCATTATATGATCATAACAATATTTTGAGCTTTTTGCATGTAGTTTTTATCAGTAATAATTATATTAGTAATGTAACAGAGAAGATATACTGTGTGAACACTTGTGATACACTTTATTATTAGTGTTCAGTTGATTTTGGAACTTTGTTGAATCAACTTGTATCTGAAGACAGCGTCACTTGTTGCAATGGCTAATCACAAATATAAGTTGACATATTTTGATGTGGTAAGTAACAGTCGCCAATGTTCTTCGTTAAAGATTAAATCATTGTTTTATTTTAATTAGAGAGCACTAGGAGAGCCAATAAGGTAATTCATTAGCATACATATTTAGTTTTAGAATGGCACTATATGTAAAATTTTATTATTATCAAGGTGGCTATTTGCTTACAATGATGTTGAATATGAAGATAATAGAATTCCATGGGACTATCCAACATGGTTTGAGAAAACGAAGCAAAGTAGGTATTAAATGAACACTGTACAAAATATGATTGAAAATTGAATGTTGTCTTTCTACTCTTGAATTTATAGAGTATTCAAGTACCGTTGGACAAATTCCAGTATTGACAATTGATGGTGACAAGGAATTATGCCAATCAACTGTCATTTCAAGATACTTGGCAGCTCAATTTAAAATGGATGGAGATACATTATGGGAAAAAGAGAGATCGGATGAAGTTATCAGTCTCATTTTTGATCTTTTTCATGGTAAATATTGAAATGCTTTATTAAATATGTTTTTTAAAATACCCGAGTTACTTATCCTTATTGAAAACATACATATGTAGCATGGAGAATGACACTATTTGAAACAGTTGAGCAAAAAAGACCATTTGTTAAAGGAATTGTTGATGCCAAATTTAAGTTATACTATGCAAAATTTGAGGCTATGTTAGGAGAGTTTGAAGGACCATATTTTCTTGGGAATAAAGTGTCTCATGCTGATTTTTGGCTTGCTTCATTCATAAATATTTGGGATGATCCAATGGATGGTATATGATTAATATTACATAAAAAAACCTTTAGATTCTGATTCTAGTAATACATTTCTTAATTTAGACGATTCTGCCAAGCCAATCATGCCGTGGAATTTGCCCCTACCAACTCAAGAAAATATGTACGTCAATATGACAGAAAACTATCCAAAATTGAGAGCCCACAAACAAAAAGTTATGGCATTACCAAAAATTGCTCAATGGATTGCCAAGCGTCCAAAAACTGCTGCATAGAATTTACTTAATATGTATAGCTATCAGAACAATATAACATAACTAATAATAAAACTCATCAAGATTAAAAAATATTTAATTAAAAACTTCAAGTACATATAATATTCACTTTATTATTATTCTTAGAAGTACTACCTTCACTTTCTGAGTTAACAATTAAAGGTGAAGTGCACATTTCTTGTATAGATATGTTGACAACTTTAACAACAACTCGGACTCAAGACAAATTCACATGATATGGTTATATATACTTCATGAATTGAATTTACATTTAGATTTCTCACGCATAAATAAATAAATAAGTACTTCTATAAGATATATAGTGAGTCATTCATACGTAAATATCCTGTTGACCCTGAGCATTGAAATGTCTTCTTGTGTGTGACTCTTTAATAGCAAAAGAGTGATAATGACTACGACAAGAAATTGTTTACCCCTTTCCCTCTTTCAAAAAAAAACTGCAAACATGAAATACACAAAATGTTGTTATATAGGGTGTTTGTTTTCGTAAGAAAACCACACAATTTTACCTACTGTAGATGATGGTTAGTTTACAACTATGTACTTACCTTGTTTTTTTGCAAACTTGCAATTGACAATGAGCACATAATAAGAAAAAAGAGTTGTGTGTAGCATTATGTGCAAATATATACATGTATATAAAAGCTTATAGTACGTGCACTGTTTCATTGAGTAGATTAAAAGTAATAGTCACATTACACACTAAAGCTATTTACTATGATGCAAACAGAATTAGGCAATCCGTCAAGAAATCATTAGTAGAAGTTTAGAACTCTTGCAGAAGAGTCAATTTTATATTGTCAGAGATATAAATTTTATCTTCATATGACATGGTGAGTTAGAAGACTAACGTCGTGTGTGTTCATCATCATGCGTGGAAATGGTCCTTTATCATTTCTTCTGTCAAGTGTGGCATATTTATACTCAAGAAGTCCAATAAATAATATTGTGCCATTAGCTCCTCGCTCAAGTAATGAGAATACACCAATTGTTGAGACAAACTATGGATTTTTAAAAGGTAGCTATGATTTTGCAAGAAATGGACAACTCTTTTTGGAATTTCTTGGAGTACCGTACGCTCAAGGTAACTTGATATATACATATGTAGATTATGAAGAAGTTTCTTTTAATTGAATTTATTTTTGTGTATATAGAACCAATAGGAGACTTGAGATTTGAGCCTCCATTGCCACCAGACAAGTGGAGTGGAATTAAGGATGCGACAACTTATGGCTCAAGGTGTCTTCAACAAGATTATTTAACGCAAACTGTCATTGGATCAGAGTATGAGATCAAATATGTCTTAATTAGTAAAAATTATGTAAATTAAGCCGACGTTTATAATTTTGTAGATCATGTCTCTTCCTAAATGTGTTTACACATAAGGTATGCAAATAAATAAATCTTTAAGTAATGTAATGAATGTTGAGAAATTTTGTTTTCATATTTATAGATCTATGCAAAAGAAGATTTGGAAAGCAATGCTACTTTATATCCTGTGATTGTCTACATACATGGTATGTCAAAATATGTTCTTCTCATGTAAGAAAAATAACTATAATAAATATATTTGGACAGGTGGACTATTTATGTCTGGTTCATCCAATATTTACCGGCCTATTTATTTCATGGATCATGATATTGTAATGGTCACTCTAAATTACAGGCAAGTTGTACTATATAAATTTTTTTGTATGAAAATAACTAAAATTTAAGTTCTGTTGAAAGGACAGACTGGCATCCTTTGGATTTTTAAATACGGGTACTCATCACTTGCGAGGCAATCAAGGGTTAAAAGATCAAGTAAATTTGAGCTATAATAAAAGTAAAAAAATCGACAAATTATGATAATAACTTTTTATATACAGAATATGGCACTACAATGGATTCAAAGTGAAATAAAGTTTTTCGGAGGTAAATAGATGCTGCAAATATAAGAGTCAAGAATCATTTATTTTGATGGCTAATTTTTTATACAGGGGATCCAAATCGAGTTACACTTGTTGGACAAGTAAGCTTAGAACGTTTTTTTAAATCTAACTTGAATCATTAAATTTTACTTAATGTAGTCCGCTGGATCAGCTTCAGTTCATTATCACATGCTATCTCCAATGTCTAAAGGTATTATAGACCCAATCTTTTTAGAGAACCAATATACTAATGAATATCTTATTCAATAGGATTATTTCATCGAGCTATAGGGCAATCTGGCACATCTTTGAGGTATTCTATCATCGTGCAGTTACATAAGCAATTCACTTATAAATTATTCATTTATTTTAGTCCGTGGGCATTTGTGGAAAATCCTAGAGAGCAATCTCTATTACTAGCTAAACAACTTGATTGCCCAATTGAAGATACACGCGAGATGGTAAATTGTCTTAAATTGGCTAGTGCTCATAGAATTGCCAGAGTACATCGTGGCTATTTGGTTAGTTGAGTTTAGTATTAAGTAAATTAGATTTCTATCTCATTATATTATTTCTATTTTTACAGAGAGTGGCTTTAGACTACCCAGAGTCTGTTTACGGTCCAACAATTGAAGCAGTGAATGACTCAAATACATTTTTATCAGAAAAACCCAGAACTTTATTAGCCAAACGAGAAATAAGTAGCCCAGTACCATGGGTGAATGGTGTAAACAGTAAATATAAAACACACTTTTAAAAAATAGCATAGAGAAATTTAATATTTGCTAATGTTAGTATTGCTTTACTTTATAAGGTGAAGAAGGTCTGATTTATTTACTTGGTGTCATAAGAAATGAAACTAGACGAGCAGTATTAAATAACGACTGGAACAAATATGCTCCTACACTATTTAATTATAAAAATCATCCAGACGCTGACAATATTTCACAACAAATCAGAAACTATTATTTGGGAGATTCAGATATTAGTATGACTACATTACCACAAGCTATAGATATGTTTTCTGACCGAGGATTCAATTTGGATAGCCATGATGCAACATTAATTCATAGTCAAGTAGCACCTGTATTTTCATATTATTATAATTATGAAAGTCATTTTGGAATGGCCAATATTTTATTTGCAAGATCAAACCTTCCATTAGTACCTAAAAATATTGACTTTGCTATTGGCTCAACATTAAATTGGTTCTCGTCTACAGTACTAGGAAGAACAGCATCAAGAATAAATTATGGTTAATTAAATATTAATTATATAACAATGTGTCAGAGTAAACAGATTTTAATTTCATTTAAAATATTTACTTTTTCCTAAAGGTGTTTGTCATTCAGGTTGGTTTTTAAATATTTGTTTTAATATTTGAAATGTATTTAATATTTGTCTTCACTTTTTTAGATGAGTTGTACATGTTTTTCTACATTCCATTATTTACTAGAGAAATAGACTATGGAGAAAAGGATTTTGAATTCTCAAAGGCTGTAGTTAAGTTATGGGTAGATTTTGCAGTTAGCAGGTTAGCTATAAATAATATCATTTCTATATTAACAGCTATAATAACTAAAATTTACTTACTACAGGAATTTGACAGATCTATCATTTGGAGACACAAATTGGAATCCTATTACATCAGAAACTAATTTAACTTTAGATGGGAATACAGCTATAGTTCCTCGTTTGAGGTTGAATAGATATCCTGAAATTATCGAGGAACCATTTAGAGACAGATTGAAATTTTGGAAAATGCTAGATCTAGATGGATCCATTGCCTAATCAGTAATTACAACAAGAGCTTGTTTGTGTCTTGTTCCAAATAATGCAAGAAGTAAATTGTATAAACTATATTCACTGTATTATGTAACATAGATATATACACGACAAATAAATTTTGCATTTATGATTTAAATTGAGAACCTACATAATAATTCTGTAAATGTAGTTAAATTTTATGAGTTGCATCAAACCTCATAACACATTTTTGACTTCCGCATGTAGTCGTCACTACACTGTGTACTATACGTTGTTTGACTACAACAACAGCTTTTAAAATGTTACAGTTTCTTCATATTCTTGTGCTGTTATCAGTTTCAGGTCATGTATTAGGTCAAAGTATGAGCTCTGAAAGTTCAGAAAGTGAGTTCATTTTATGAATTAGTTTAACAAATTCCGTAATCACAATTAATTCTCATCCAATTTAGGAATTGAATTAGCAGATAACCTGGAAGAGTGTGAAGATATATTTTGTGATGAATGCTCAGAAAATAAACCAGTATGTGCATATAATGGAAAACTGAAAAATAAATACATAACAATGAAGAATATTTGTGACCTTGAATGCTCTCAATGTGCAAACGACTCTCTTAAACTAGCCCATGAAGGGAAATGTACAAAAACAGAATTATCATCAAAAAAAGAAAAAATATCAAATAATGATCAAAATGAAGAGAATCAACCAAAACCAAAGAAAAAGACAAACAAAAAACGTAGTAAAGGTTTGCTAGGTTTGAAAAATGTAAAGAAATTGAAGAAAAAAATTGAGTATGAGTTATTTCGGTAATAGAACAAAATGTTAAATACTTAAAATATTGTTTTCTATTAAATTATACAAAATCGAGTCGAATTCTTATTGCTTTTCTTTTCCTTTTTTACACATTACATAACCATCATATACACGAGAAGTTTAATCTTTACGAATCTCAAACCATATCTGAAATCACAGAGTCGTCTTTTAAATCTAGAATTCAGAAAATAAAACGTCAATGAGTTATATTACTTACAAACTTGTAAATTACAATATATTGTACTTACTATATATCCGGAGGAAAACATCCTTCAAGGAATTTAAATGCTTCCCTGTTTTCAAGTGCTTTTTGTATATGCTAAAGACAAAATTCCACAATGTTAAAAATTGTTCCAACATTCATCATATCATAATCAAAAGGTCATACCTTTTTCTGTGCAACTTTTTTCTTAGCACTAGATGTGAAATGAGAAGTTTCTTCAGTAAGATATGACACAAACTGTTCCTATGAGTAGATAAAACTAGATTAGTTAGTGCTACTAAAATTATTAGAATTCATTTTTAAAAATGGTAAATTACTGTAGCAAGAGCAGTGAGAAATAACAGCGTCCGAATTAACTATTGGTGAAAGTCCTGGTTCAGATGATAGAATTATTTTCATGATTCTTTTGACTTTAGAGATTGGTAATTTACTCTTTAGCACTGAAATTGAAGTATCTTCATCTGCTTGTGGCAATTCCTTTTCTCCTTCTTCTTGAGCTTCTGCATCATCATTTACTATTTGTATAAGTTGGTCCAATTCATCTAGAGAATTTGACCTTTCTTCTGACTCATTCACATGTTCCAATTCTTCCTCTTCCATGTTTTCTGGAGCTTCTGTATCATCAAATATTATTTGCTCCGTATCTCCTGCATCCATCATTACGTCTTCAGTGTCAATTACTATTCGTCTTTCTTGTCCAACTGAGATTTGACTCGAGGCATTTGTTTCCTGGATTAAAAAAGTTTCGTTTATTTTATTATTTGTATATAAACATATCGTTTATTCGTTTACCTGAATTACTTGCTCCAATTCACCAGTCTTTTCTGTATCATCATTTACAAGTTGTTCCAATTCGTCTGGCGATTCTGGTATTCTTTCTGACTCATTTACTACTTGTTCCAATTCTTCTTCGTTCATATTTTCTGGAGCTTCTGTATCATCATTTATAAGTTGATCCAATTCATCTGGTGATTCTGGCCTTTCTTCTGACTCATTTATTTGATTTACTGCTACTTGTTCCAATTCTTCTCCGTCCATTCTGTCTTCAATTAATTGTTAAAAAACTAAATCAAATCAAAAAATTATGAAAACAACACAAAATATTGACAAATCTGACAATTTCACTTTTCACCAAGTTATTCCCACCAAAATTATTTTCCCGCTATTTTATGATGACGCTAAAAAAATTCTTTGTTCTCTTCATCTCTGAAATATTTTGAAACGACACATTTTATCAAAATTATATTTCATCATTAATCAATTTCCTACGCGGACAACAGACTTTTAATATAAATACCATAAATCCATCCATCATCACTCACATTATCTTTTTTATTTGACAGACATTTTGTTTCAACTTGATTGATATCATCATGTCTCATGAAATTGATGTATGAAAAGAATTATATGAATTAACAGATAAGGAAGTTGAACACTTGTGTCTGTACATCTTTGTAAATCATCATCATCATCATCAGTGTGTAACTCATTGTCAATAGAGCAAGATCAAAAGTTTGTTATTCCATCATTCTCATCTCTTACGTAATAGTACAACACAAAGTTTTGAAATCATGAATAGAAAACATTTAAAAGAACTTGGTAAGTCCATCAAAAAATTAAAAATACTTTAATTAAAACATTTCTTAATTAATTATCACTACTCTCTTTTAATAGATAATAAAGAAATATCTTTAGTGGAATCAAGTATTGTTGCCAGAACCAAATCTTATTCACCTTACTCAAAATTTTCTGTTGGAGCAGCTTTAGAATGTGATGATGGAACAATAATCCTAGGAGCTAATATAGAAAATGCTTCATTTGGACTAACTGTTTGTGCTGAACGTACAGCAATTGTTAAAGCTGTGTCAGATGGTCACAGGAAATTTAGGTCAATTGCTATTTCTGCTGTCAATGGCTCACTATTGGTCTCACCTTGTGGAGCATGTAGACAAACTCTGGCTGAGTTTAATCCACGTATAAAAATCATTTTACATAATCCAAGTACTGGACAAGTTGGAGTGACAACATTGGAACATTTGCTACCAGAAAGTTTTAATCCAGAGAATTTCGAACCTTTATAAATGAATAAAATGATTCTTGACATATATTTATTAATTATGTTAACATTTGTTTCTGTATTATAAAATATCTGTTGTATATGTAGATGGTTAAATAAAATGAATATTTTGAGTAATTAAAACTTTTGAGTGCATTAAGTATTTATTTGTAATGACAACAAGTCCATTGAGAATTTAGAAAAATCCTATATTGAAAAAGATTCTTCATGTGGCAAAAATCGGATTAGATTTATTTTGAAAGAGATGAAGAGATCTAAAATATTGTAATGGAGTACTAACAAAAACACAATTATTAGTGCCCCGTGCCTTATGCCTATAAAGGTATTATATAGGAAATGTGATATTATTTGTTATTATTATCAACAGCCAAAATTCTTTTCTATGATGACCCGTGCTCAAAACTAACAATGTACTTTTAGACCTATTACACAGATCTTTTAACCTGATACTCTCTTCTTTTCTGATGAGTGAATGAATGATGTAAATATCTTGAGACAGATGAGATAAATACTTATATACATATGTCGAAGGTTCTATATACTTATATACAGAGCCAATTCAATAAATAGAAAAATAATACTTATTAACCACATATATCTTATAGTGGTTTATATGTTTTCTTTTTCTATAATACTTTGGGGTATTATTTAGGTATTATACTATTGCGATTGCGGTTGATTGAGTTGTGAATTGAACACTCTCATTGAAATGGATATAATGACAGTAGAGTAAAAATGGTCATCCATCGTCTCGGATTATAGGAGCTACTTTTTCTTAAAAGTTTTCTTTCTGAAAAAAAACACATTTTCTTTTATTTGTGGTTGAGTAGAAATAAGTAATACATAAATCTAATCATTATAACAAAACAAGACAGTCAAGAGAGCAGCAAGTAAATATCATAACAAATTGTGAATGAAGAAGGCTCAAAAACAAAATAAGTCTCAAGGGATAAAATACGTTTACCATTTGTAAGTCTAAATTCTCTAAATATCATTTTTTTGAGTACCTTTTAGTCTCATCATAATGTAATCCTTCATAAGTACATTGTAGATTAGAGTAAAGTAAATAAATTAGTTTCGGAAGGAAATGTACGTATTATAATGAGCAAGACAATAATGTCTCACGTAGCCCTATGACAAATTCTTCCATTACATTTTCCAACTTCCAGTTTTTATCTTCCAAGAATTCTTTATCATCGGAATTGAAGCTTTGATATTCAATACTAACTGAGTTTTGGAAAATCCCTGTGGTTTTTAGTAGTTTGCTTGTTTACTCATTCGGTTTATAATTTGGGTTTACCCATCTTCTCGTAATATGTATCCAATTTACAAAGAATATTGAGTGTTCCAATATTATATTTTCTAACTTTATTTTAGCCACAGGAAAAAAATCCTTTATGCACTAATACCACTACGACCATCAGAGGAGACAACAACAAAATTTGATACTTTTTTAAACATAGAGAGAAAAAAAACGTCGCCGTTAGGTATTTTATTAATACAAAAGCTATTTTCCTTTATCTTGTCATTGGCATTTCAATTCAAAGTCAAGCTAATTAGATGAAGAAAGTTTCATTTTTGCTAATGATTACAATTTTTTCTCATTTGTAATTGAGATGTATGTATTATGTAGTCTTTATATTATGTATGTATTAATCAATTAATAATTCATTCAAGTACTCAACTTGTATTTTAAATTTTTACCCTAACCATAAGAGAGAGAGAGAGTTTTGAAAGTTTTGGAAATATGACACTTTTAAGTTTTTCTATTCTCCAGTTCACTATAGCATAAAATAACATCTCTCATGGGCATTTTTCTTTTTGATGGACTCTGATGATGGGTTGTTGGTTGAAAGAGAGAGAGAGACAACAACATGAGCTTATGGCATTATTAGTATAGTCAAAAATCCCGTAGAGAATATATATCTACTTTATTCAATAAGTATTATACAATAGGATGCGTCCCATTAAATCGAGAAGCTTTATTCTCTCTTTTCCCGAGCTCATCCCCTTTTACTAATATATTTTGAATGCTCTTTTTTTGAAAGCTAGATAAAAGCTTGTAAGTAGTTGTTGTTAGTTATTACATCATGTTTTCTTCCCACCTCTAAAACGACGTAAGGGATCCAATCAAAATGCTTTCTAAATTGAGATCTGTATCTTTCTCTAAATAAATAAGCTTCATGTAAACAGAAATATTATCAGTCTTGAGATAGAATCTTATCATGTCATCATAAATTTTACATTTATTCTTACAGTAGTACTTTATTGAAGCTGAAGTGGTCATAATGTCGAGTTTTACAACAACAATGTATCAAGATGCCCCTCAATTAAGAAAGAGACTATCGGATTTTAGTATTGAAACTTTATTATAGAAAAGACTCAACATCATCTTCTACTTCTAGTGGTAATAATAGTGACAAGGAAATAGATGTTCGTCAGTTTTTTTATAGAGAAGAAATTGAAGAGTCAGAAGGTCATCGTATTACTACAAGTGATGGTGGTGGCAATAATTCTACCAGTAAAGGAAGTCAACAACAAGTTGCGGATTCACCTACTTTTGCTTGGCTCAATTGTTCACGTTTCAAACCACCACGGTTGCAAAGTAAGTGTATAAAACTTTATTAATTTACATATAAAGTCCTTGCATTTTTTTTGTATTGTAGTTAGGTACTTTTTACTGGAAATTTAATATACTAGAAATATCAGGATATTATATGTGGTTTCCTTTCTGTCTCTCTCTCTCTAAAATGCTTACATATTCCAAAAAATATTGAAAGTCGGCCACTGGCTCACTAGTACTTATTTTTATATCGCATTTTCCTTCTTCAGAAAAATAAGTTTTATTGCGTGATAGAGTTTTCATTACTTAGATTATCATATAAGGTAGCATATATTAGAGTTATTACCAATGACTTGTTATATTTTCCAGGAAGAGAACGAAAAAAAATTTCCTTGACCAAAATAATTATCTTTTTATATGAAACCACAAAATAATGTTAAATGAATTGTTTTTTAATCGTCGTACCGTCTCAATAACTATTTGATTCAATTTTTATAAGCAAAACCTCAAAGCATAAAATTGTCAAAATAGATAATGATTCTTACAATAATAATAACTTTAGTCTCATCTTTTAAATACATTTTTATCTTTGGTTTCTACACAGAGTTCTTAGGTCGTTTACCTTCTATATGTATATATTAAATGAATGAATTATTATTATTCTACAACAGGAAATAGAAAAAAGTCTGGGATTAAAAGATATGGTCGTGGTCCTCGCATTCCATTTGCTCCTCATCAAATTGCTGTATTAGAAAATACATTTAGTAACTCTCAATATTTAAGCAGTGACTGTATTCAACATTTGGCAATCAATTTGAATCTGAGGTACTTATTTTTTGATTTATTTTTACATTTCTGGAATTTTTAATAATATGAAATATTTTTTTTGGTTTAGTGAGACTCGTGTCAAAATATGGTTTCAAAATAGAAGAGCAAGATTTCGTCGAGAGAAAGAAGCTATTGAGACAAAATCACATACAAGAACAAGTCCAACTAATAGAGCTACAATAAATGATACTAGTAATCAACCTTATCAATTATTAGATCTGAGTCCTAAAAAGAATCTTTATCCATCTAATAATGATAACAGTATTAGAGCTTCAATGTTTCATCATCGTCAGCCACCTTTATCAATTATTTTACCAACATGTCCAATGAATTTGTATGATTCGTCAATATCTCGTTCATTTGTAATACAACAATGAGTTAATTATTTTAATAAAAACTAATTTTTGTCAAAAAAACTTACTGATATGATTTTCTCCTTCTCATGGGGCATTATGAAACATGACAGAAAAGATTTTTTGGTTTCTTATATGGCTAAACTAAATCATGCGCTGTGAACGTTTTCTCAGAATGAAGCGCAATGTATAAACTACAGAAGAAATAAGTTGTTGACAAATAAATTTTGCTTTCACTTTTTTATTAATTTCAATTAATTATTTGTTCAAAATGGATAATGAGTCACCTAGTAGTTCAAGTGGAGCAGCAGTAGCAGAAAAAAGTTCAGGAATGAGTAAAGCACAAATTAACGCAATGCGAATGAAGAAATTGCGTGAACTTCACAATAAAAGAGTAAGTATCAATAATTTTAATTTTGTTTATAAATTACTAAATAATATACTTAAATTGTTTGTATTTAATTATTTTTACAGAATGAAGCTAGAAAACTAAATCATATTGAAGTGCTTGAAGAAGAACGTCGTGCAAAACTTCCAAAGAATTTTGAGTCCAGAAGAGCTCGAGCA
>VCNE01003467.1:0-11839 GCA_009869805.1 Oncopodura yosiiana | reverse complement strand
TTTTCAACCAAGATGAATACTTCCTCATCTCCTGTACAAAAACTACTATGCTTGTCTATCCTGACAATACGGAGCTCACTTGTCTGTGTGCTTTCTGTAAGGCAAAGAGGAAAAGAATGTTTGTAGTAAACTGTAGTAGTAGTAGTCCTATTGAATAGTTTGAAAGTTGATGATAAATATTGTTGTAGGTCAAGTTCAAAAACTTGAGAGAAAGAAGATTATATTCTATTGATGTTGCACTAAACAAGTCTATTTACTAAATAAATGTTTTATCAGTTGGCAATCCTTAGGAAAAATGATGAGCAAAAGTGTACATATCAGCAAAATTGTAAATATATGTAAATCCCCCAAGTTTTTAATTACATGTTGCATATTATTGGGAATCTCCGAGGACAAGAGTGTTGTAGTGGTTTGCTTAGGATAATATATGGGTATAGCCCATATATATATATTACCAATTTCAGCGATCCTGCAGTTTATTTATCTTCAGCGGTCTCTAGAGTGTGGCGGAATTTAGTCGCAGGCTATAGCTTCATTTTCAATTTTCCGTTAATTAATGAAGATCTTATATATACAATAGATATCTAGTAATAATTATAATGCTCCAGGTTTCAGTAGTTCAAGAGAGAACAATGTGTGTGTGTCTGTATATGTATGTATATATAATGGACAAGAATCCAAAGAATATTATATATACAAGAGTTTATGGAAAAAACATTATTATAATAATTGTGGGTATACTGATGCTGCTCTTTGGGTGATATCTTCTGCATGCATTAGAGATTCATTTTCATTCTATAGTGTTGGTTGTTGGCACTCTTTCAATATAACCTGCTTTGCTTGATGAACCACAACCATATACTAAAAATGCACAATGCTATTCACATAATTTCAATACAGGGGAAACCCCATAGGATTTTACAGTCAAGTTTTATCTCATGTTTAATAGCACATTATAAACTTATAACCAATGTGTGGGATTTTTATCCACTTTGCTATTATTCTATGTATTTATATAAGGAAATATACGGAAAGGCTGAGTGAGATTGAGAGATTTTATCACAGCATATTTAATATTTTAATGCAATATAAACCCTTGCATGTTATTGCATTTAAATCTTTTATTATTAAAAAAGTGCGAAGAGTATATTATACATTTGTGCATTTTTCTGTAAAAGGCTAATCAACTGGAATGCGATTGGGAAATACACCAGTGAAAAAATGAGCATTGGAAAATCTGCAATCTACATAAGATTAAAAGTGATACCATCTCTCTTTTTTTGCGCAATGGTGTTGTAAATCTACATATGTTGCAATTTCGGAAATAAATTGTTCGTGATGATAAGAAAGGAAAAATTCCCCACCGTGTGAATTTAATTGCATGCAAATATTTGTACTTGTATAATTATCATTGATAATTTAAATAATATACTTACTATTGTGTTGAATAGATTGAGAAACTACTGGAGAACAAATTGGTGTAAGCGTTGTTTCATTGTCACTGAAATCTTTTGCAAATGCTTCAAAGTACAGAGACACAACATTCAGATTCATGTTTAGTGACAATTCATCAACTTGCTCAGAGTCCAATGGGACTCGTCTTAAATCAGAAGCGTCCAGATTGCTTAATTTGGAAACTAGCTGTTTCCTCAAGTCTTTCTTTCCAGTATAAATTATATTTAATCCTTGGAATCTGCAAGAAACCACACACGTTATTATTCTTTGATTAGCAAATTGTTACTGACAATGTGATGATGTTAGAATATAAAGCATTGTTGCTCACAAAAGGAAATTCCCATAAAACCAGTAAGAGTAAAAACCGGTGACATACACTCACACCATGTGATTGAAATATAATCTTTTTTTTGCTATGTGTCATAGTACTCTCTTAATATGCTGTCATCAACTTACGTGGCAGTATGATGATTAGTAGAATTGACTGGAGTCTCAATATAACATTCTTTCTTGTCATTATGAGTTTCTTCTACTTGTTGTTGCTCCGTAGAAGAAGCGTTCAATTCCAGTACATGTGGATGTGGATAATGAGGAGGTGTATCACATACTAAAGAGCATCTTAATAATTGCATCTTGAGGAAAGTTGTGAAGCTGTAGAGTAAATCAATATATATTATTATTGTGTGCTAAATACACATATTAAATTGAACAAGCCTATCATTACAAATTCAACTGGAAAACCAGAGAGCTTGTTTTAACACGTCATAGAGTTTGAAACAATCAATAGATTTTTTTAACCTCATTGACGTGCGTATAACTTTAATGATCTCTCAACCTACTCTGTTAATTAGACTGCTGGATTTACCAACAAGAAGTTAATTATTCTTAAAAGACTTGACAAAAAAACGTACGTGTTACACACAATGAATGACACAAAATATAAATGAATCTCTCTTGGAGAGTAGACCGGAAATTTCTCATAATAAAAAAATGTAAATTCCCAACTTTAATTTCGTCGTTATAATTGAACCGTGTCCAATTGTTGCGTCTCGAAGGTTTATCGTATTAGTTCAAGGTCTTATGTCTCAACTCTTCTAGAAATATGTGTATCAAATTACCTTTACACTGGGATACATTTTAGATCCATTAGAAGAAGAACTGTGTCCCACTTCACTAGTTGTATTAGCACTGCCAAGTAAACTCCCATGTTTTCCAGTCATTTCAGATTTATAGCGAAATCTAAATTTTGACTGTGGTTGCACAACAATTTCCAAGTATGGATTACTCGTGGTCGCAGTTTCCCATTCCATATTGTTACCATTAAATTTCAATCACAGAACTGACCAACAGAACTTAGGTTTACTTCTTTAGTCCACTCACAAATTAAGAGTGTGATGATGAAGGTCTTTCAATGCAAACTAAAAATTAATTGAAGATTTAAATTGATGATAATGCCGTTGATGATGTCACTCACTTTACAGACTAAACAAACAAACCACTGTGCCACGCGATAATCAGATGCAAGTTGTAAAGAGAATGTGTCAATACTTTAAGATTCTTAAAACCTTTCTATATACTAGTATATTATTGCATGTGTACTAAAGCCAAGACGTGGAAGGATATTCGCATTTTACAATATGGTTATATAGAGTAGTACTCTAATACAAAAATCAAGGTTGAGGAGTTCCCCATTACTACAAACAATGCATTTAAAGTTAATATATAAGCCTCAGTCACATATAATATAGAAAATGAAATTCTTTAATGATATAAACTCAAGCCGTCAAACGGATATGATGTTATACACCCTCACAATAGCTAATATTGCATTTCATATACATTGTGTATATACGGTACTCCACTCAAATCCTGTAGTACATAAAGCATTAAGTTACTATTACTTTTATTTTCTTATATATCCTCACAATAGAGAAGAGTTCATGGGGAATCCCAAAACTCACTCACTTTACGTTTTACTTCTCTTCCACGTATTTCCTTACGCATAATAAGACATATCCGTAGTAGAAGAATCTACTTTTATTCTGTTCTCCCTTATTCTTTGGCTTAATTACCTACAATTTAATATATCAAACAACTCATCACCTTTTTTGCAATCAAATGCACTTTTCTTCACCTCGGCCTTTGGACATTCCTTAGAGAACAAATTGAAAAGCAATAAATTTTTTCCTACAATGTATACAATGTTTACTACTACAACTTCCGGAATGGCTAAATAAATATTGTGCATGTTTATTATGTAGGTACATTATATATAATGTCATGTAGTAATAAAATGTGTTATTTTATGCCTTGAAGGCTCTCTCAACAATCTTTTCGTGTTTATATATGAAGTGAATGAACTTTTAGAAGCAATTAAATGCGAAGAATCTACACAAATTATGAATATATGTGACAACCATGCAAAATATAAATTGTAAGGTATACAACAGACACAAAATAAAAGTTTGCATTAATTAATTAATACACGTGGATAAATTTATTAATAATGCAAAATATACAAGAGAGCAATCTGTTCCAAGAAGAGATATCTCAAAAGAGTTACATAAGCACAAATGAAGATTTCCAATACAAAATTGTCTCAATCTACTAAAGCTTGACTAATACCAAATTTTATGCTATGTTATACCTCAAGTTTTCTCTGTGAGATTATTTGTTGTCTCAAATTGCGTAACAGCAAAAAGTCACAAATAAGCAAGTCATCATTTTACATATTTTTTCAACAACCTGACTCAATTCACGATGACTTACTTTTTTTAGTCTTCTTTTGAAACTGAAAGGAACAGGAAGGTGGTTTGGTTTCGGAAGTAGGAAATAAGAGGCAAAGTGAGACAAAAATTTTTAGACCAAAGTATTTTTACAAGTGTGACAATGTACAAGAGAAACAATTTACTCTTAATAATATTCTTGTTGGTTGTAATTTTTGTTAATTATAATTCCTGTCGTCCAACTCAAGAGTCTGAAGAAGAACAAATTTATCCTTTTCAGCAGTACATCCAAGTGCGAAAAGTAGAGACGTAAGTTAATTTAGAGTAGTATTAATATGTCTTTATTTGTGAGTCTATATCCAAATGAAACTTTTTCCCATTAGTCGCCCAGAGTGTCTCTTCTCTCTGCAGTTTGGCAGAGATCCAAAAGTCCCGAATGTTTTATTATATGATTTTGGTTTTTCTTTTATACTACAGCGTAGAGCATTTGCCATCATATGAAAGTTCCGATGCATCTAGCCATCACGATCAATCTCCAGCTAGTACTTCTTCGAATACTGATGATGATGATGGCTACCACCATGAACAAAGTTACAGTCATGGTCAACCAATGTTGAAAGAAGAATTATTTTCTAAAAAGAAACAAGAAGTATACGAAGAAAAAGGTTACTCAGATGGAAAGTTTGATCACAAGAATTACGATGGAAAAGAGTCTCCTCCAGTACAATCATCATATTACAATGAACAACAAGATGAGCAACCATCATATGAAGAAGAAGAAGAACCTTATTATAACGATGACAAACAGCAAAGGAGTTATGATGGCCATTCTCCAAAATATGATGACAGAGATATTTATAGTGCTGGTACTTCTTCTAAAATAGTTACAGCAAATAGAAATAGAAATGTTCAACGTAGAAATAAAATCAAGAAGAATAAGAGAAGAAGAAATAAGGAACCGAAATCTTCTCAATCAAGACATTATCAGCAAAGAAGACACTATCCAATAAGCCATAATCAATATTATGACTCACCTGATGGAACATCAACAAAACTCTTAGAATTTGCAGCAACTCATTTATATGATAAAGATGCTCATGAGAAAGGGATTTATGCAGCAAGGAGTCATATTTATTGTCCAAAAGTAATTGACTTTGATTTAAGTTCAAAAGAAATGAGAATGGGAGAAGGTGGACAAAATCCTCGTGGTGCTAAACCTAGATTGACAGGATTAGGAAGTAAAATTAGTTGTTTAAAAAATAAATATTTTGGGCATGAGCCATTGCCAAAAGAAATCTTTCCAGATCAGTCTCAGTCTAAATATTTCATTAATTAAGATACCAACATTTGATCAATTTATGTCTACTATGAAACAAGATATTGGTAGCTTTGAGAGTTCTTTTAAGAGATAGATCACAAAATTCTATAAGAGTCTGTTGGATTTTTACTTTTTTTTGTTATCATACGTTATACATTTTTTACACGTCAATTTTCATTATTACGTCTGTTAGTCATTTCATGGTCAATGCTCAAACTATTATAAAGCTCAAATTACATATATGTTGTGACCAAGCAATAAGACTTAAACTTGCAACTTGTACTCTGTACATCCATAACAAATTAACACAAATAATAATGTTATAAAAGTTACATATTATCAACTCTTTGCACTACTGCAGTTATCAAAAAATTTTAACAAGTCTATATGTACAAGTTTTACACGCTTCACACCTTTTGAACTAAAAATCTACTGAAAAATATAGTGATCCATTCTTTGCTCTTGTGTGCACATTGTGCACTGCACAATCATTACTAATTACTTATTTACTTTACTATGTATTTTACTTTTTAGCAAAACATTGCAAGATAGGTCAGTAATGCATGTCAGAAAATTTGGATGAGAGAAGAATTTCACTTTTTTGTTTTAACTAACTAAAAATGACTCCACCTACTATATAACTAACTAATAATAACTCTCTGTCTCATAATATATTAATAAACTTTTTAGTCACAAATTTATAATCTCAACTATAATAATAACACTTTTGACTTCCGTTTTCTTATTGTTACTCTTATTAATCTTTTATATGATACAGGATACAGTCGAATAGCCTTTAATAATTCACCTTAAGAAACATAGCAATTTACACTTATTACTAGTTGTTTACACCACAGCATAACTGTGAGAGAGAGACTAATTTACACGTGTAATAATAATTCATTGTAGATTTAAATACATATGTACGATATTTTTTAAACTTTCTTACTTGTAATATTGTAAATTTTCAATTTTCATTTGTAATTACTAGTACTTCTAAGTTTCCAACTAAGGCGAAAGTTGTCAAAATGTCAATTACTGATAAAAGGAGAAGGCTATAAAACACATGTAAAATTACACTATATAAAAATAGTTAGAGAATGTATTGAAGCGAGAAATTTAGCGATTACGATAAATGTACTACTATGCTGCTAGTTTCTGCATGAATTATCACTTTGTTTGTCTCAAATTCCCACACAAGAAAAAAATCATTAGCTTTTCTATACTTGTCATATCATAATATCACTTATCAACATACATTACATATAAATCTTGACATAACAGTTACAATGTAAAAAAGAATTCACTTTTTACACAAATATTTGCTTCTACCACCACCAACACAGTGTACTACATAACAAAAGACCACATGTAAAGAAGTCGAAGGAAGGTGGAAGTAGTAATAGAATTGAATACCTACTTAGTGACATACAAAAACTAACCAAACTTCTTCATTTTACCTTTTTTTCTAACTCATACAATACGTAATACGTAATAGGCAATTTTTTCCATTTTTTTCAAGAACGATTATGAAATTGCTGTAACACTTTTCTTCACTTCCGTTCTTCCTTTTTCCACTATTGCTGCAATTGGGAATTTCAGATTTTTTCCTTTTTGGAAATGCATTATATCATTAATGTTGCGTTGCTACTTTTTATAGCTTGTCAATCATATATAGCAATAATCGATTGCATCATTCATTCCATTCTTCAAGTAAAGAATATCATCATCAACTCTCAAGAAATGGTTCATTGACTCTTTCTCACTCTCTGTGTTCTCTCATCTCTGTCTTGTCTTCTTCCTTTATAGGACGTAGGAAATGCGTAAATGAAATTGCCTTACATCTTCCATTATGCATATCGTCATCCCTATTTGCTACATATTACATCAAGAGTGAAATCATAAAAAAAGTGAGTCAAGCCATATTAACCTTTTCACCTATGTAATATGTATTACTTGCATTGTATTAAATCATATGTAGTTGCCTAATGAATTTACAACTATTTAGCCTGAGTTGCCCTTTTGATAGAGATGCAAATATTATCTTGCTCTCTTACATGAACTCTAAGGACAACATTTAGTAGAAAGTTGATTTGCATTACGTTTTTCTTTTGTTTTGTTCTCTCTCTCTGTGATAAATATTGGCAAAACAAGATCTATATGAGACGTCGTCACCACACAAGATAATTCAACAATATATTCATGTTTTCAACCACAAGAATATATTATGAATAACTCCCAATGAGTAGAGATCAATGCTTTTACTCTGTGGCTAATATTATTTCAACAAATTTCTATTTCTCACAAGAGATTNTCAATGCTTTTACTCTGTGGCTAATATTATTTCAACAAATTTCTATTTCTCACAAGAGATTATGTGACATGTAGATAAAAGATATATATATATATGGAGCTCTCAATAATATGATCTCATATCTCAAACAAAATTCATGTAGCTCTTCTCTTTGAAAGTGAGATTTTAGCTTATGATATTCTATACTTCAATAGACAAGGTGTGTAAAATACTTACATATATTTGTATGTATGTATAAAGATTGTGTAGAAAAACAAGTTTTTTCAGTTTCTTTCCAATTTCGATTTTCTTATATAGTAATATATGAAAGAAAGACCCATCATCGTCAAAACGCACTTTTGCACGAGTGCATTCTGTTCTAGTGTGTTAGTAGTATGTATTTTGCTGTATATCACATTTTGTACAAAGTACACATGCTATAAAACATTTTCACTCTCTTTACTCTTCTCATCATGTTAAACTATATTTTACAAGTTTTGTATGTATTGTGTACATAATAATGTAAGATAGTTAGTAAAAAGTAAGTTGTCTATTTTGATAACGCATGAATGAAAGAGGAGAGTAAACGTAACATAAAATTTATTATTAGATATATATGAAGGCAATTAGTGTGTTAAACGTATGAAACTGTATGAATTAGAAAGTCATTGTCTCTCTGGTGCTCCTACCTTTACAACCATAATTACAATTAATTCTTTTTGGTGGATATATGAATATTACTTATTATGTTGTATAATGAAATATATATTATACGATTCAAATTAAATAATTGTAATTAACATCATGTAATTAATGCCTTACCGGTAGTAAAGCACGAAAATTGTTGGTTTAATTATATTTTTTTATTTATTTTTTTAAAAAATCTTTTTTTTCAGTATCCAACTTCAAAGCTGTTTTTTTTATTCACAAAATAATAAATGACTTTTTGTCTTCTCTTTCCCTTTTTGAATCTAATTTTACTATGTAATTATGAATTAGTAACAATAATATATAATGTTTTGAGAATTTGAATTCTTATATGTTTTCTTTTTGGCTATGTGCTAATTTTTCTGTGTTAAAAGTCTGAAGATGCTATACATGAGGTAACAAAATATAATCTAAAAACTCTGACTATTTCTAAGCTACATTGGGTCATGGACGACACTATATTATATATATATATATTCATTTGTTTTGTTGTAGTACTTATATATAAGGTCTATAGCATTGGCAGAATTCTTCAGGTCACTGTGACTCTTGTTTTTTTTATTAAAGCTTGGCTTAAATATTTCTCTTTGAAACTTTTTCTTTTTCTAAAATGCTTTTCTCTGATGTGGTAATAATTAATATGGGATCATTTTTTTGATATCATTTAGGAAACATAATTTATAATAAAACTTCTAATTAATAACTACTGATGGATTTGAAATTATTTGCTCCAGCCCCATCCCTTTGGGTGTTGAAGAGCAGCACTGACTCTGAGTCCTCCTTTGATTCCTGCAAAAAATACATTACAAATTAATTCACTGAATTTTTTAACTTGATCATCCATCACTCCTTACCAAATCTGATTCTTGGGAATTGTGGAATTGGAATAGCCAACTTTAGGTATTTAATTTTGGGAGCCCAGCCCCAGCCAGAAGACTGTTGGACGGGTTGTTCCCAACCAGAACTAAGTCCTAAAAGATCTCCACGTTCTTGTGCAACTGGATAAGCTTCAACTACTTCAAATTCTTCCTGGAGTTGGTAAAGCCAATGCTACAGCTACGAACATGACTACCACCATTACACTACCAATTACCTAAAAATCAACAGATGAAACACAAATATATATATATGAGAATCACAACTTTTCACAATGAATAAAAATATAATCGTCCATGATTATAGATTTTGGATCACACTAAATAACAATTTTTCTTCACACACTTAAGAGTAAACTTTTCAATAATCAATCAGCTTACCATGGCTTGTCTGACTGCCATTATGATATTTTTTGTATTTTAACTCAACTTCACAATTTCAGAAATTTGTCATAAAACACTAGCACAAAGTTTTCACTTGGCGTCAATTTGTTGAATACAATTGATAACATTCCTCCTCAATGCTTTTATACTTGAAGCACAATTTTTCCTTTGACTTACATTTTATAAATTTTTATATATCTAAACTACCAATATAATATAAAAGATCATCAACTTTATACATTTTCCCCTTTTTTCATGTGAGTAGTACTTTTCCCCTTGTGTGTCAAGCTTTCAATAGTTTAGCAGTACTGCCCTTGGTCACAGAACGTATCATATATACACTTTTCAACAATGTATATAAGTGTACAACAATGATTCCTTCCTCTCTCTGCTTTTTCAGTAATATATACATATAAAGATAATGCACAATATAAAACATATCCTGTATCATTACTACTAATTTTCACATACAAGACCATTACAACTTTATATATATATATATTACTTAATGCTTCTTAACATATTGTACGCATTTACTCATTATATTGAGGTTTTAGTTTGAGAAAATCTTGTGAATGAGATTTTATGGGAGCAAGCGGTTAATAGTTATAGTATAACTTTCATATGCAAAAATGAGTTTAATTTCTTCTTAAGGTTTTTTAAACTCTTAAATTCGCTTTTGTTTCTGTCTCTCTTGGCATGAGAGCACATGTAGTAACAAGAGGAAGAAGAAGATGATGAATAAAAAGGAAGACAGGACCTAGAATTTTGTAATGTACTACATAATAAGTCATTAGGCTAATGCGTGGAGACAATTGACGAGCTTCCGCTTTTATGTAACTTATAACATGTATAATGTAAAGTTACAACGACTAATTGATTTTATTATGTAATCACCTTTTATGATTTTGTCATTATCTTTATCTACCTAAGAACTAGGAAAAAAATATCAAGTCACGTTTTAATTTTGATACAAAAATAAATACTTTTCATAGAAGAATTTTCACACAAGATTTCCCTCCTAAATAAACTATAATAGTGCGTGTAAAAAAATGTTACCCTAATTATTGACTTGACTCACAAGTACTATAGATACTTTATAGAACAAAATCTACATCTGATGTAATAATTTTTTTCTCTAGTTCGGTACCAATAGATGTACATCTATGATTCTATGAGTCGGAAGTACTATCAATCTCTATACAGAAAGATTATTACTATGTACATATTATTCCAATTGTTACAGTTTTCACTATATAATTATTTACTATATACAACAAGTGGAATGGTGGTGGTGGTCTTGTTGTTATATATCGGCAAGTTATTTGGATAATAATCAAAATCACTACTCGTTCATAAAACGTCGCGCTTTGGCACTCACATTACTATTATATTATATACCAAACCAACCAACAAGTCTTCATAATCATTAATGATCATATACATAATAAATATATTTTTTCCTGTTGAAATGATAGATTTGATTGGTTCCGTGTGTAAAAATATATATTGAGTGTCCAAGAAATGTAAGTACATTATGTATGCTAACGATTATTGTTCAATTGCATAGATGATGACATCAGAGAGTTAGAGAAGAAGCAAAGGAAAAAAACAGAGGCTGTTTTGTTGAGTTGTTGACAAAACAAGAAATTTGGGACAGCTTTCTCATAAATTTCATTAGCATATAGTAGAGGTAGCATTTTGTTTTTAATTTATGCAATAGCGTATAAAATCTCATAAGAGTGTCTGCATAATATATTGATAGTTATTTAACTGAGAGTGAAAAGGGTCAGAGTTCAAAGACAGAAGGCATCATCTTTTTCTAACTACTCTCGTACATAAATAATAAATACCAAATTTGATGACTTGACGCCTTCATTTAATACGTAAGGCTACTACTGAATATATAACATGAAATGAGTAAACAATTTTTTTTTCTTTCATAGTTTATGTAATATGTACCTCTACAACAGACAGACGCTAGAGATATGTAAGTTTGTTTTGAGAATTTAGAGACTAGAATACAAAACAGAGTTAAATAATGTTTTGACCCAAAAGCAAAATAAGCTTCAGAGCAAGG
>VCNE01003466.1:0-13065 GCA_009869805.1 Oncopodura yosiiana | reverse complement strand
CTACTTCAATTACGATATGAGACAGGAAACAAGTCTCAATTTCTATTCATTGAATAAATGCATAATAGTATAAGGTCATTTCAAAAATTACAATGTCACAAGTTACAATGAGACTCTCTATCTCTTCTTCCCCTTTACGTCATTTCATATTTCATATTTCTTACTATAATATTTATGATAATAGCATATATATATGCTCTCACTAACTAACTCGTATTGTTGTTCAAAAAATGTTTTCTCATCTCAACGTGCACTTGTTGGAAAAATCTTTTGGAAATTTTTTTTAGTATTAACATACCCTTGCATTTAAACTTGTGCCCAAGTGTCCCTCTACTTCTTATGGCTTTTTCTTTCCCATTTGTCACACAACACCAAAAAAGCACTGAAAACTTTTAACCCATTACTTGACACAAAACTGTTGTAAATATTTTCTCAGATCGAGATTTTTTTTCTTTTTCACCGACACTGCTGCTGCAACACTAACATGCGACTTTGTGAAAACATTATGAGGACAGGAGCAACCACAAAAATATATTTACTGCTGAAGAATCTTTCTACAACTGAAACTGAGATAGCAAAAGAACATCTCTCTCTCTTGCTCTATGATGACTATGATCATACAAAAAAGATGTGGAGAGATTCTATAGCATCACAAGTATTATAGTAACATCAACATCATCAACAACCCCTTGCATCACATTCAGTTGAGTTACGTGAGAGATGCTAGCTATATAAAGAGCTACTACAAAAACCCCCATTTGACTCTCTGAAGACTCAGAAATTCTCTTATACCTATGCATATTTCTATATTACATATATTATTATGAATATATAATTTGTTACTCTCTCTCTATCTCTTGTCTGGCACTTTATAATTCAAAGGTGAGTCCAGATTGCTCTGAATGTGAAGAGAGTGAGAGAGAGAGACCGACAAAAAGGAAATAAAATTCTGTCTCGAGTTAATTCACACAGACACAGATGACTATCTCAGGTCTTTAAACAACGCCCAAAGATCATATCTTTCGAGTCTAATTAGTCTATAAACTTGTGTAAAAAAATGAAATGCACCTCATAAAAAATTCTTTCTATAAAAAAATTCATATTCATCTGTTTTTAAGACATTGACCTTTAAAAAATAGTTTTAGGCCAATATAACGTTATATGATCTATCCAAGGAGAGAGAAATGTTGAAATTATGAAATGATTTATTCTCAACCTACCCCGCTGGTAGTAGTAAGCAAACTACTCATAATAATAAAAAATATATGGCAATTTATATACAATGACCATTAAGGAATATAATAATTTTGTGAAAATAAATACTCAAAAGTTTTAAAAGTCTCTCATATGATAATGTGCAAATGTCATGCTGCGTTTTCATTATTACGAGTTTCTCCACTCCTTTCTTTGACTGGTGTTTAAGACGAGAACTTTTATGAAATGGACAATAAAGACTTTCTTACGATACTTCATCTATCTAAGAAATGTACTTTACTCTTGCAGGTTGCATTACATGATATGAGAGAGGAGAAATGAGTACAGCAATATAAAATGTGTAGCGCTGCAAGTTAAGAAAACGAGAAGGACGTTCCCTTCCCATTATCTTTAATTCTTTCTGGTGTCAACTACTCTTTACTCTAGTGTAGTTGAGAAATATATTAGACACATCTGCTTACTAGTCCTGTTGTGTCCTGCTGAATATAAAGCTACTGTTGTATGGATTATGAAATGAGATACAATTCATAAGATGACAAATGTATACAAATAGACAAGGAAGAACCTTTCGACCTCTTGCTCATTTTCAAGTTCACTCGACTCTTGTCATAGACAATCCTTTACACTGCTGCTACTGCAGCATCATATATTGCATACTTATTTGTGACATTATCTCTCTCTGTCTCTGCATAAAACGTCTACAAACTACTCAATGAAATGAAGATTCCAAAATTTCAACAGAAGAGCTAATGACAATGTGTTTATTACAACAGAACCGCTACTCACTTAACATTAACACATACTCTACACTCTCTCGCATATATGCTAATTATGAGTCTATTGGGACAAAAACGAGCTCAGTAGCACTACACTTATATGTAGTAATACACAGTAGAGAGAAACAACAGAAACCATCATAAAATGTTACGTTACACGTCCCACTCTTGGAAATTTGTTTGCACACAAAACACCACCAAAGAACTCTTCTAACTCACACTCAAACTTTAACTAACTAACGACTACTAAAATGGATAGTAGGAAAGAAGCACTTAGCAGACTTTGCGCAAAGGTAAATATATGAGAGAAAAAGAACTTCATCAAAAATGTATGATGAGAGACTCTATATGATTTCTACTGGAGAAATAAATATATGGAACATTGTTTTTTTTGTGGCATGATGTACCAAGCTCTCTTTCTCTCTTGATTTTGATATCTTATCATCATTACATGACATACTCTTGTCTTGTCTCTCTCTTAGCTGTCAGTAAAGTGTCAAGCTAAATGAACTTTTTTTGGTTTGACACGCTTTTCTCCACGCGCTTATAAATACCATATGGTCAGACTGCAGCAACTTATGACTTTGATTATACATTATGTACATAGCAAAAGCAGATTTGAGTCGATTTTTGTCTCTTTTACACACTTACCTTATTCTATAGCTTTTAGTAGCTCAAAGTAGTAAATGGAAGCATCACTTACCTGTAAATCAAAAATACAAATAAATTAGTAAATTCCACTACTAATGGTACATAACTTTAGAAATTCATGTAACGAAGGGATAAAAACTTGAGGCGTGGTGGTATATGAGAAATATTAAAGTCGCATGTGTGTGATGAACAAGAATTAAAACCAATTCTTTTAAAACTATAATCGACTGATAAAAAATGTGTACGTTTCTTGACACACATGCTATGAGGATTACTATTCTTTACAAATTCTAACGTTACAAAAAAGAATATATATACCGACTCATAGAAAGATAAAAAGAGAAGCAGCAACCAATTTAAATAAATCCCATTATAACCAAATATACACAAAAGTAGAAGTAGAATTGTATTGCGACTTTACGTTGCATATAAGTAGTGTTCCGGTATAGTACACAACAATCAAAAAGAAGAAAAGCTTTTAGTAAAGAGAGAAATAGAAGACTCTGCTGAAGAGAAGAACAAGAAGAAGACAGACGCTTATGGATCCGGAACTTGACCCTAAAGACATTCTACATAACTTTCTCTTGAGACTTGTGTATGTACTACATAGTTCTTTACGCTAATATATGTAAAAGGCTCTCTTTTTTCAAGCAATTGCACTTTTCCCTATCTTGTTTTCCAGTTCGCAAGCGGCGGACTTTGAGAAAGACTCTCTCAAAGAGTTACACAAGACGTGGGGATTTAAGGACTTAGCACAATGCTCAAATACCCAATGTTGGACATGATAGTAAAAAATCCACCACCACCATCAGAGTTTATATAGTAGCTCAGGAGAAGAAGAGGAATGTCAGACATATATTGACAGATTGACTTCACCTTAATCCTTTTCCCTTTCGTGTGCTCACTTTCAAAAGTTCTCTTTTTCTCTGTGTCCAGCTGCTACTAAATTCCTTCTAGCCACAGCAAAAGGGGAAGTAAAGTAAAGAGAAGAAAGAGAGAGAGAGTATTATATAAAATTGGATTCAATTGTGTAACTTCATGTTAGAGTTACATGTCAATTTGAAATGTTAAAAAAGTCTTCTGAGGCTACTACTTAACATTGCAATTGGTTTTGACATATGCACAAAACAATTCTTTTTTCTCAGAATCCCCTTACTACGTATACATATACACAATANGACATATGCACAAAACAATTCTTTTTTCTCAGAATCCCCTTACTTCATACATATACACAATACAACTTTATGTAGATTTCTTGTCAAACTAGTAGCAAAACTTTTTGTCTGACTTATACTATACCACGCAAAAAAACCTCATCTCGCTTTCCTTCGGCCAATACTTTATATACTATATAACCAGCAATTATTAAATCGAAACACGTTATTAAATTATGTACAGTGTGTGTTCATAATGTGACATGTCTTAATAATTTTTTTTCTACTTTTTTCTTCTTTTTTTCTATTGTCTCCACATGAAATATTACCTTAACAAATCTCTCTTGAGTTGTCAAAATATCAAGAAACAGAGCAAGTTGTCCACTACTGCGGTAATATTCATCACAACCATCAAGTAGAATATCACTCGTTGTACTCTTTCTAATTCTTGGTAAAGTATTACTACTATTTGAAAATACGTCTCCATTAGTAAAACTATGTGAATTTCTCAGTAGACTCGTCGGTCTTTGTCTTCCATTTACACCACCACTACCACTAATACTACTACTACTAATAGCATCACTACGTAATTTGGTACAAGAAACAGAAGCACTGCTAGTATTCAAATCATGTTGGCCGTGGAATGTGACTGCAGTGCATTTGTAAATACTAGCTGTAGTTTTTCCATATGAAGAAGAAGCATTCGATGAAGAAGATGATGATTGCTGCTGTTGCTGTAAACTTGGTGTAGAGTAGCTAATGGGAAACTTTTGAGTGTAGCTACTTGGTAAATTCCCATTGGGTTGACTTTGATGCTTATGTCTGCTTTGCGAATGGCGAAAAAGTTCTCGATTTTCAATATGATTATTATTATTAGTAGCAGAAGAAGAAAAGTTATTACTACTACTTGGTAATCCCGGTGGTAAAGATAGCGGCCTTGGCTTTCGCCCTGTAAATAACTCAGTTGCTCCATTTGCTCTGGAACGATGTTGTGCATAAAAGTTTTGAAGTTGAAGTTGAAAATTATTTTTATTATTATTTCGAGTTGGAGTTGATGATGACGTCTTATTAAGATTATCAATTGGTACACTATATTCACTTTTAGCTGATGAGACTTTATAGTCTGAGAGAGATTGAGAAATTCGAACATGATTACGACTTTGTCGTGAAAATGAGGATGATGTTGATCTTTGTAATGGTGACGATGGGACAGAGCCATTGGTTTTTGAATGAAGTGTTGATGATGATGAGAGAAATGCGTATGCTGAAGTACTAGGATGCATATGGAAACGACAACAGAAAAAATTACAATTTGATAATTAAAAAATATCTCAAAATGTATGTATCACAGAGAAATTTCAATTGTCAATTGATTACATTAGAATCAAAGTAGCACTTCACCCCTTTAATAGCGAGTATAGCAATTGCCACCAAGAGAAAAAAAAACTTTTCACTAGACTGGTTCACTATGGACCACTTAAACTAAAAGCTACAAGAAGTAGCCAAAAACCAAAAGTTTTGAGACTCAATTACTGTATATAGTATTATAAGGTGCAAGTAGAACAGTAAGGAAATTGTTGAATTATACAATGAGAGTAATACACAACAAAAACTAGTATAACAGTACTTTTTCTTGTCTCACTCTCAGAGTAGTTATTATACTCTGTTCTTTTGCTACACACTTACTAACAACAACCAAGATTTTCTCGGAGAGAACAGAACCAGAAAAGCTACTTCCAAAAAACTTTCTCTTCTGAATGACGACTTGCGCTCCTGTTCCAACACTAAAACTTTACTTACTTCTTATACTATACTCTTGTTTGTTACAACTTGCTACAACTACCATGTACCAATGCTCACTCCAGATTTCCAGAGATTTAACATTCCAACTATAACTTGCTTTACATTATGATGTCGTATTGTAATACACTTTGGATTTGTTAACTCTCGTCCTATCTAAAATGTACCGGCTACTACATGGTATAGACAATATTTTGTTTTTTAAACTGAAAGGCAGTCAACCTTATCAACAAAATAACCAACAACTACTTACTACTATGTATGTAGAAGAGAAAAGTTTTTTTGAATGTTGATGTGATGCTCTTGAGAATTTTTCTTGGAACATGTCAAGATTCATCATATCGTCAAGTTCAAGTCAAGAGGTTCATATATATCGAGGGACGACTGAACTCTCTCTCAACTTTACATGAAGCCATTAGCATGTATACATCAAGATTTTCAAAGTTATTTTTTCCAGAGTTTATATAGCAAAAAAGTCAATGTGTCAAAAATAGAGTGTTGGAAAATCTTTCTGGCGTCGTCATCCTTGCATAGTTTACATTCTGCAAATAGTTCATAGTTTTCAAGTTTCTTGGAGAGACTTCTACAATTACCAGACGCGTTTATCTTCTTCTTGTGCGTTTCTATCTCTCTGTTTCTCGCATGAGTATATAAATACACAAAATTACTGCTTGTAACTTGTTAATATAAACAATTTAACAACTACTTGTAACTGAGGATGAGAGTGTATATATGTAGTACTAGTGGCTGTAATTAGATTTATAGACAGTGGCGGAAATACACATCACCAACCCAGTGATGTCGAACTAGTGCTAATTGCATATTAGTATCTCATTAAAAATCGCGACACACAGGAAATCAGATTTAGCACAGTACGCTGAACTTTTTGGCCTTACAGCTATCTATTATTGTTTGTATCATATTCCAACATCATAAAGTCCAAGAGTTGATATCATACATATAGAAGAAGTGTTAACTGTTAATGGTGTCGAATATATAAACTCTTATTCTATGTTTATTGCACCTTAACTTATAGTACTATACGACATTCTCGTACAGTTTTATTTTTTAGTTTATTTTCAACTATACATGAACTTCTAATGCATTTTCCATTTAGGGTGTCATTACTTACGGCAAAGTGATTTTTATGCTTCTACTCTACTTTTTTACTACTAAGAAAATTGGAAAGAGAAGAAGACGACAAAAGAAGAAAAGGAAAAACAGAATTTTTATCTGTTGTCAGCAAAAATTTTTTGCTTGAAGCTTGATAAAAAACAGCATAAGAAGGTCAAGTTTATAAAGATTCCATTAATTTCATATATTGAATATTGATTCACTCGCCACGAATCTGATTAACTGATTAGTTGTTTGTTGCATACACATGTCAATGCCAAATAAATGTAGATACAAAATATCCATATACACACAACAGAGAGAATTAAGATGAAGAAGATGATAAAAGAACTATAAGGAGAGGAAACGTGACGCGTAAACTGGAAAGATGTCAAAAAGTGATGACATTACTTCAACTCATTTTTCTTTTTCTCTCTCAAATCTTTGTTAAAAAATGTCTTGAGGTAGATAATACAAGAATTAATAAATTTACAATTTGTAACTAATTACGTGACTTCAAGCCCTTGTTTGGGTATTACACAAAATATCCTGTATAAGATGTCATGAGGTCATAAAGCACTTTGCAGCCTAAAGCGTTTCTTTTGACTTTGGACAAATTGACGTGTATTGTTTGAAATGACAAGTACAAATTACATTCATGTATAGTATAGTAGGTTTAAATAAATGTCCAAAAGAATAAGCTTGAAGCATAAAAACGGTGATATGTAACTACAACTATGTACTATGAAAGATTATGCATTGCACGTGTGTATATTATATTAAGTAAAATTGAAAGAAAACTCTTTGGCAAGTGTCATTAAAATTCTTTGCCATTCTTAATTACTACTATAACTCTAAACCACCACGCCTTTTAGTTGTAACATAACATAACATATATGCAAAAATATATACATAAGGTGTTTATAAACAAAAATTTTAAATAACTTTTTATTACCTTAAGTCTTTGCAGAATACTTCTTACAGCCGTATTATTATCTCTAGCATGTTGCGGATGTTGTTGTCCAAGTCTTTGAGTCTCCAGTTCTATCGAGTCAAGCGCCCTCTCAAGATTTTGAAGCCATGTAAGCTGAGTATCCAGTTGTCGGTCAATAGCCGAGGAGGAACCAGTAGCTGACTGTGACACTCCATGAAGAGATCTGCTTCTGGATATTACACTGGAGAGAAGAAGAAAGTTATCAATGAGAAGAGACATACGTATATAATATGTAATTAGTATACACTTAATTAGATTATATAAGAGAAGTAATGTTAAATCAGTATATACCTATTATTCAAATGAGAATAGCGTTGATTGACTGATTCAGTTGCTCTTTTTAATCTCGAGTTGGTATCATCAGCCTGATATGATTTAATTAGGTGCTGAGTTAATTGTTGAAATTGCTCTAGTTGTTTTTTGTACTGGTGTATTTCTATATGTAAAGATTTCTGCTCTTTGACATCAAATTCAGCACTATGATGATGATATTGATTAATTCCAAGAACTTGATCAAGTCTCATTTCCATGTGTCCTAGCCATGTTTCCACATCTCTTAGCTGAGACTCCCAATGTAAAGAGTCTTGTAGACATTGCTCCAATTGCTCTTTTCGAGCTACTACAGCATAATTGGTTTCTGACCAGTGCTCACGTAGTTTGCTCACTGTATCATATAAAAAAGATTAATATTTATTATTCATTTCTAATATATATACATTTATAACAGTTTCTTAAGTTGAAACTATATAATCACACTGTAGTGTGCTTGACGTGTGACCTGTTACTAAAAAGGTAAATAAAGTAGTAATAGTAAGAGAGCTCTTTGAATTGAAGACTTTGAACCACAACCCTCATTTCTCCTTTACTTTTTAGTTCTCTCTCTTTACCTTCACTCTTTGTGAGTATAATGGCTTACAGGAACTCGGAGAGGAAAGGAAAGGAAATGTCAGTAGTCAGAGAAAGAGAAAAAGAGTATAGAGTATCCAGGAAATATTAGCTCTATGAAGCTTATTTCTCTCTCTCTTCTACTACACATTAATGCATATACTATAGTAAAATAGCTTAATACTAGTAGAATAGAGTAAATGTAGGAAAGTAGTACCTTTCCCATGAAGATTATGTCGATTAGACTCTGACTTGAGATTTTCCGCTGTCGCAATCAACTCGTCCAATTGTGGCTTTTTCAGCTCAAGTTCTCGAAGCACGACCTGTTCATAGTAATAAGTGTTAGAAAGAGAATATAAAATATATAAAGATTAGCACCAAAAACTCTTAGTAAAAACACTACGACATATAACATCATTGCGCCATGCCATCACTATATATATATATTTGTGTGTGATGTATAGCCTCAGCTTTTCTCTCTCTTATACTTTAATACTTTATATATGGTATATTTTATACTTTCTCCTGAGAAGAAGAAGCTCTTTGAACTACTACTACTTTTCTTCGTTGTCAATACAGAATAGATGAATATGTACCAGTAGAGTACTAAAGAAGAGAAACTCTCTCTTCTTCTTTACTTGACTTTTAGCATTACTAAGCTAAGGCTGTTGTGTTGTATTCAATATTGGGGTCAAGAGTCAAGAGTTTCTTCTTCCAAAAAAAGTTTGAGAAAAAGTTTTTCTTTTTTTGACTAAGCTCTCTATTGTTGACGATGATGATGATGTGATAACGGGTGAAAGGGAAATGTTATGTAAAATGTAAAATCCAAGTTAAGCCTTTAAAAGAGAGCTATATAGTACAAAAAAAGTCTCTTTTTCTACAAAGTCTATACTGTATGTATAATATTATATGCGTATATCTACACATCGAGAATGGAAAATGACATCTGTACATTGTGTTGAAATTGTGAACTGTGTATAAAAGCTGGCAATATAACAACAGTAGTACTAAGACAATGTGAAAGTGAAAGTGATATAACAATATATATAAAAAGACACACACATACTGTATACTATAAACTATATAAACTATATGGTATACTATATATATATACTACACGCGCCGCAAAAGTTCAGAAGTTTAGAACAAAAACTTTGACAAAGTGAAGCTAGTCACGTCAACTTCTTGTGTTGTTTCTTTCTCTCTCTCTCTCTCTTGACACAAAAGGATTTTCTAATCTGAGCATTAATAGTTAGTTGTTTTGTATATATGTAGTTGTTGCTCTCCTATGTTTTCTCTAATGACTTTTAATTTTTTCTAAGAGCCAAAAATTTCAGGCTACACTATATCATAATTAGTACGTGACTTGTTATCATCAACTCAACTCAATGTACATATACTACAATTTCAAATCTCTACATCAATTTTTGTACTCATACTCAATACATATACACACATGTTCTCTCCATGGTATATAAAATTACATAAGTCTCAAAAAATCTGAAATATATATCTATTGCAACACTATATTTCCCCATCGCATAAAAACTCTCTGCAGTCCAAATTCCTTTAGGAAAAGCGCGTGCTACTAGTAGTAGTCCTTTATAACCTTCTATTCTTTCTCTATACGCACTTTCTGGCTTTCTCTTTGCACTTCTGTATAAATTCTAGAATAAGCTTTCGCAGTAAAAGAGAAATTCTTTTTTACTCTAGTGTCTGCTGTGCCTATCTATATGTACACTAGAAGTGGAATCAAGTGGTGAAGTATAAAAGTGTGGTATGCGGTGATTGTATATAGCTGAGTAGAAGAAGAAGAAAATCATCCAAAAAAGATCTTACCCTCTGCTTCTCCAACACATTTCGAACATCTTCAACATCACCAACAACGACAGTTTGCTGTTTCAGTGATTTCAAGTTGAGCGTCATTGAGTCTTCAAATTCATGTATCTATATAGAAAGATATATACCACAAAATATTATTAGAGAGGTTAATTTAGCTCTAGGATGATGATCATGATGATGTTATTGTAATTTGATTAATATGTTACCTCATTCAATAATTGTAGAGATGAAGACGAATTATTTGTAGTTTTAACAAAGGCTGACTTGGGTGATTCTGGTTTCTCACTTGATGGTTCGTTGTGAACTTTCGCTGTAAATGTGAATATCAATTGAATTAAATTAGAGAGTATCACATAATTCAATAATGCTAATCTATATACTAATTGACTATTAATGCTTACGACATATACTACTTAAGATTCTTAAGTGTATATATTTATGTATATGAAGCAAAAAATGCAACAAGAAATAGAGTCAAGTAGTTGTGGTATACTACTAATATACTAACCTCTTCTTATATTAGCATGCTATATGGAAGTGTGGAACAGAGCAATTTCACTAGATTAACTTTTCACTACGGTCATTCACAAAAGTAATACTTTAATTCCTTTCTCAGAGCTACAAGTATTTACGACACATCACACATTCCTTCTCTCTTTTTCCACAGCATGGAATTCCACTATATAAAAAATGCACTTTGCTCAAGTTCACTAAAACCACATACAATGTGCACACACAATCTAAATAATATATATATAATAATACTACTAATACTTGTGAGTTTCCTCTAATCTATAATGATATTTTGATATGTTTCTTGTTGTAAATTTCTTCAAGATAAATTAAAGTGAGCACCAAAAATATAAGTCTATGAGTGTTTGTGTTGAATTTTCAGTATTACAGTATTATATGAAAAGTGTGAATGTATTCTTAAGAGTTTAGTATAGTAGTAAGTAGTAGTTGTAGTGGAAAGTCAAAACTGACAGAAAATATTTTTTTCGTTGGTGTAACATACACTATGTTGTACTTACAACTAATACTACTACTGTGTGGTCTGGAGTGAAGAGAAAAGAGGAAAAGGACCAGCAGAAAAAAAGCCGGGGCTCTCTCAATATAAAGAGAAGAGAGCGAGAGAGAGAAGCAAAATGGATCGATAGCGGGTAGCAGGAGAAAAGTTTTGATCAGAGAAGGGGCGCATGTTACATGTTATGTTTTTAGATTTTCAGATGTAGTTTCGAGTTGTAAAGACTTTCCCCTTTTTCTTCACACGAGTAGCAGAGTAGAGAAACCTTATATAGTTATTCTCTCACCTAAACAAATCTAAAATATATGCTTCTCTCTCTCTCTTTCTCTATACTCTATTCAATGCTTTTATATACACTTTTATATATACAGATAGACACTACAACTACATATACAAGCTGCAAACTCTACAGAGAAAAGTATCTCTCTCTTTCTGTGTATATCTACAGTTCTAAAACACTTGCACTAGCAGTCAGTGTCAAAGACTTTCACTTTCTCTTGAAAGCTTACCTTGCTGCTGTTGTACTTTCACTTCTACTTCAGCTTTCCTCTCACCGCGTGGAGAAGAAGTGGAAACAGTTGCTGACTGAACTTGGAAAAAGTACTTGCTCTCTGCATCTTCTGTCAACGAATTAATTTCGCCTCGTGACTTGACATACAACCAATCTTCTTTTAATTGGCGTATTTTTTCCTATATATTTAAACAAGACAGTTTTACAACTTGAAAGGATTCAAACTTAACAGAACTAATACATAATGTAAATATCCCAATGAATCTCATGCTTACCATCATGATTGGCGTCATAGTCTGCCCATTAGCTTCACACTCTTTTTCCAAATTAATATAATTGCGAATGACGTCCATGAGTTCATTTTCCTTATCTTGTAGACGAATCTATATATATATATATTTACCAAATGATTAACACCCAATTATAAAGCTTAAATTAAATAGACTTACCATAATGGACTCAATTAAAGATTCCTTTTCAGATGGTGATCTATGCTTTGCTGTAGCTACTTGTGCTCTTACTTCTAATACCCATGATGCTGTAGTATCCAACTGTGAAGTCATTTTTCGTAATGCTTGTAACTTTAATTCGACTAGTTTACGACGTGATGGCAATTGCACAGTTAATTTATCAATATCACATTTGAAACCATGAAGTTCTTCATCAGTTACATAGTGATGTTTAGATTGACGTAGTTTTTCTAAGTCGGGTCGTTTTCCAACAATTTCATGCTCTAGAATCTATAAATATGTCTCATATAAGTAAAAATAATTTCTTAATAACGATAAAATAATTATACCTTTAAATTGGACAAAGTATGTCTCAAGTGTGTCTCATCAGCAATTTTAACTGGAGTGTCGATAGCTTCAGTGGCTCTTGCAATCCAGTCTCTCAGTACAACTTATTGTTTCCAAAGATGAACGCGAATGAAATTTAAAGAAAATGTAAAAAATATGAAATTAGTCTACTATGTACTAATTGACACAAAATTATCTTCATCTTTCATTTTTAGCTTAGTTACTATTTATTTTTACTAATACTAATAAAATTAAAATATACGTACCATGGGGTTCCCACCAACGTGAAAGTATAGAGCG
>VCNE01003465.1:0-15357 GCA_009869805.1 Oncopodura yosiiana | reverse complement strand
AAAAATCTGTTCTCTATGAACTCTTCAGTTTTTATTGAGGAATCTTTATTGACATTAATTGTAATTCTGCGTTAATTGGTTCGGGAGGAATTAGCGTGTTAACGATGTCTCATTTCCCATTTAAAATGCATTGGAGAGAAAGCGCGCGAATTCTACTACCATCCACCCTTAAACGTATAAGTACCTTTCCATATTTGCTCTGAGTAGAGTTGAAGTGCCAATTTTTGTTTGCCACGCTTCATATTTTCTGGAGTGCAATACTCTTCACAAGGACTAATAGAAACGGCCCGATTTGTAAATGTCCATCGGTCTAAATCATCATGACTAACGTAATTAGGAGGCATCCATAATTTATGTCCTGTACAATTTAATTTGGTATAAAGTTGAATACAATTATTGTATGAGTTTAAGCTTTCAATTTCCTGTTGCCACTCTAAAGGAAGATTTGTACACCCTTCAATTTTAAGGGTTCTAGAGCCTCCTAAATTAATTATAGATTTAGTTATAAGAAGACTGAAATATGTAAGATGCTAATATTACCATTATGTAGTCGACGCTTATATACTTCAATAGTAAATTGACTATGCACTGATGACAGTACTAAAATGAGAATAGAAATTGTTGGCAATTTATGTAAATGAAATGCTTGACACATTTTGTGAGACCGTCATAGAAGTCTTAAGAGAACTGAAGCAAAAGTGTTGGTCTATTCAGGATTTAAATTTCATTAGTATGATTATTTTTTTTAATTGCGACATTAAATGGGTTTTTGGTTATAAATTCATCCTGCATTGATTAGGTTCTGTTGAATAGTTAACATGTTGTAAATACAATAAGCAGAATAATTCTGCTTAAAGAAGTGTTTCTCAAATATATTGCTGTAGAGAAACAATACATTTATATATATATGTGCTCTCGCATAATTATTTACTTTTGATTACAATGCCTAAAAGCTACAATTTTGATACACAATAAAAGCTTCACAGGTTATATGAGGTCATGATTTATTTTATTTTCCATATTTATATTTGATTGGAGCAGTCATCAGAGTTGTAAATATTTCAACGAAAAATGAATCTAAAATCTTGCCTCTTTCTACAAATTACCTTTCTAATCATACAGTTATTATTGCATCCTTGCTCTACTGAAAATTCGACTAATACAACAATCTCTAGTCGAAAGCAAAATATAAATGAAAGTGACATTTCTTCGGCAGTTTTTCAGCAAAAGTTGAGCACAGTTGAATTACAACTTGTGTCCATTTTTCAAAGGCATTTGGTCGTTTTGGAAAAGCAAGTGAATGCTATGCGGCAGTAAGTCTCATTTTTGTAGCTCAACTTAAAGGACAACAATTAATCTTTTATTTTGATATTCTTAAGATATATAGATGACTTCCAGACTAGTACATTAGCAGGAACGAACGTGACACTAGACAAAATTTCAAGTCTGGAAGATGACAGCATCTTGACACAACAAATGGTTAAGCATCCAGTAAAAGCTTATAGACTCATTAGAAGATTTTCTAAGCAGCTATTTGAAATTGATGACAATGCAGCTGAAATTTATGATCATACCATAGGTAAGGTTTAATTTAATTTATTTACAATGGATAATGGAATTGACTTTCTATATTAATCACAGAACTGGAATCAATTATCAACAAACATTTGACTAATATCAAACCAACTTCTCAAAGAGATTTCATTATGAATATAACTATGAGGTCTCTAATTAATTTAAGGTTTGTCTATCAATTGGATATTGATGACGTAAGTTGATTTCACTTTAGAACTGATTCATAAAGTAATTGACCTTATTACTCATTTTCAGTTGGTGGACGGATCTCTAAAAACTTTAAAGAAAACTGAAGGCTTACTCACAGCTCAACAATGCTACGAACTTGGGATTTATGCAGAGCAAATAAACCAATATGCTCATGCAGTAGATTTCCTGGATAAAGCTCTAACACTCAATGAAGACGAACAAATACTTGATACTGACTCTATATCTAAAGCTGAAGAACGTATAGGGAAACTAATATTAAAACTTGACAATAAATTTGATGATCTTACAGACGGAGATGGACCTAAACCTTCGTTACCATTTAAACCAATTTTTGATCGACTTCTACAGTCAAGAAATCATCAAAGTTTTTCCCAGAGAAAAATCATGGATAGACAATTAGCTGAGAAGAATAATATTTCTAAGGATTTTGTGTATGATGAATTATGTCGTGGAGAAATGATACGACATCCTAGCCTAACTTCTAAATTAACTTGCTATGTAAAATGGACAAGGTCGAATCTATTGTTTCCACTTCGAATTGAAGTACATAATATTAATCCTTTAGTTGTCCAATCCTATGACGTATTCTCTAATACAGAGCTAAGCTATATTCGTGATAAGGCAATGCCAAAGTTTAAAAGGTCAGCAGTAATTAATAAAGCAATTGATCCATTTCATCGTGTTTCATCAACAGCTTGGCTAACTGATCGACTTGATTCAAATATTACTGTGAAACATAAAGTTAAGTATATTACAGGACTTTTAGCTAATTCTAAAGATACAAGTGAGCAACTTCAAATTGTTAATTATGCTACGGGTGGACATTACTATGCTCATTTGGATTCTTTTAGTTCCAATGATACTATATCGAATTTAACTTTGACGAATCGTATTGCAACATTTATGATTTATGTAAGTTCTTTATTGGTAAAAGAAACAGTACTAACTTCCAACTTTTTGCATACGTATTTACAGCTTAATGATATTGAGTTAGGAGGAAGAACAATATTCACAGATTTAAATATAACTGTAGAACCAATTAAAGGAAGTGTTCTCTTTTGGTTCAATTTACATTCAAATGTTACTAATCATAGAAAAACTCATCATGCAGGATGTCCCGTACTGTTTGGAACTAAATGGAGTAAGTTGGTTATAATTTTTGCATAAAAAGTCTTCTATATCTTATGTAAAATATGATTTACTCACAAACAGTTTCTACTAAATGGATTACTCCTTATGGAAATATGTTTATGAAACCTTGTCCAACAAATCACGAAATACCATTTGCAACATAGTAATGACTACCTTTGTAAACATTTATTAGTAGCATTGAATTCTAATAAAAATTCCAACTGGTTTCATTTGAATATAAAGCAGAAATGTCATCACAAGTGTCAATTAGCATATGACTCAGAGAACTTGCAGCAATTTACATTTCAACCTTTAGTCATTACTATTTTGTACGTCTTAATTTTTAGTTCATATATAGCTGATTAAAAATTGTAAGATAAAATGTGTTGGTCAAATACTTTAGCAGCTATCATTGGAATTCTGAATGTCGTAAGTTTTTTCTATACAAGTTTAAAGACATAATAAGCTAAAATTTTGTTCTAAAATTACAGAGCGCTGGAGCAATAGGAATATTTTATACTGGATGTCTCACACTATTTTTCAATGAGAGAAAGCAAGCTACCTTTTGGAATAGTTTTTCATATCCAGATGTCAATTGGGTTCTTAAAGGACGTTACTCTACAGAATCACAAGTTGACGCTTGTAAGAATTACTTTGAAACTAAATAAGTATAGATTCTATATTAATTTGTCTTGTTGCCTTCTTCACAGCGTTAACAAATGAAATTGTAATGTACGCTATACCTTCACTAATGACATTTACTCTTGGATTCTTAATTATTCTAGCTGTAGCAAAGGTACAACATAAAATTTACTTTATCTTATTAAATATATTCTAACAAACTCTTTAATTAATTACAGAATAGTAAAACCCTTGCAAAATGTGTTTGTCACTTCAATATGGCTCATATTGTCAACTCTCTTTTTATATTAGCTGTCGACGCTTATTACACTTTTAATTATTATACTATTCAAAAATCAAATTGTTGGATACCAATTTCCATTGGAGTTATCATCCAAATATTTCTATTGGTTTGTCTCAATGAAATGTTTGCTCGTACAATGACAACCCATAAGAAAACGACACAACATCATATTTACTCATGTGTTGCTTGATATACTTTATTACCAATTGGTCAAAATAAATATACATACAATTTTTTACAATCATTTACCAAGCACTACATTCGCCATCACTCTCAGGAGGAATTGGTAAACTTAGGCATTGTAAAACTTGTTTATAATGATCAAATCTCTTTTGCCGATTTTCTTGATGTGTCCCACCAGTGCATTCAAGTCGGCCATTAATAGCTTTCAAAGTACTGCCAAAAGTTTGTGTTCGAGAGTGTACATTAGCTTGCCAATACCTTTATATAAAAAATATAATTAGCTCTAAACCTCAATTTATTTATCATCACTTTACCATGCAGCAGTTGCCCATCCAATTTCAGGATTATTACCAACTTGATCTGGATCTTGAATAAGCCGATCATCACCATAAAGAGCTTGACTTGCAGCTTTGTAATTATAATCCCATGTTAATTGTAACATTCCTCTACCATAGTAAACTTTATCTTGTCTTCCACCAGAATTAGAAGGATAAGCTTGACGACAAGCTTCCAAATTAGTTTGACAATAAACCTCTTTGGTGTAAATGAAACCAACCGTTTCCCAAGTTGCGTGTGCAAGGAACATTGCAGCTTCACGTTTGTCACCAATACTAGCTTTTGGAAGAGAGTTCATAAATCCAGAGTAATATGAGCCATCTGGATTTCCTCCTTTGGTTCTTGCTGCGCATTGAAATTCTGACTGGGAGATCATTCCTCCACCACCATCTTGATTTTGATTAATTGGTGCAGAAGTTGTTGCAGGAGCTGGAGATGGCGAACCACCGCCACCACCTGAAGTACAGCCAGCTGAAGATGGCCAATCACAGTAGCTTCCTTGTTGATTCCAATGAAGTCCTGAAGGACATTGACGTCTTTGCCATTGGCCCCAAACGCATTGGTAATAAGTGCTACAGTCGTTGCTGTCAGCGCTGAAGCCACCAGAGCAAGCTAAATGATTTAAGAGAGATTGAGAAATTAATGGAAATTGATAGGTATGGAGATTTTTTTACCTGATGACCCAGCAGTGAAAACTGCAAGAGTTAAAATGATGGAGTGAAAGATATTCATTTTGAATTGGAGATGAGAGTGTGATGGAAGTAAGAATTGAAATGAGGTTTATATACTTTGGAATTTTTGTTTACCTTAGATGTTTGTATAATTCATAGAAATTGGAGATAAAAGACTACAGCGTAGAATATTAAATTTCATGGAAATAGTAGAAGCTTTTAATTTATAGATGCAATAGGCATATTATGCTACTGTATATTAGAGTTGGTGGAAAGTGTAGAGAGAATATATTTCGAATTTTTGACAAGAATTATGTTGTGGTTATTTGGTAAGTGTGAAAATTGCTGAAATTCAGCTATGTCAATAAATGAAATGTACCAATGAAAACTTTTCATTGAAAAGTTCTTGGAGAGAGTGAGACATTTTTATGGTGGCGAGGAAGATTTATTATTTTTGCTAGATGTTAAAAAGAGTTAAATGACCGAGTGTATTTTTAAATGTAAAACTTCTATGAAATCTTGATAAAAAGTAAATGGGTCATGACATTAAAAAAATACATTTTGATAGACATCTGCTCATCAGCACGTGTCATTAATGCATTCGACGTAATTTTGTTAATATGATTACTGATTATATTAGCTCATAAAAGCCGTTTTGCGTAAGAGATCATTTACATCACAAACTTATAGAGGCTTATTGACGCAAACCAATTAAAACCGGATGTGAATGAAAATGATATATAAATCAATGCGAGTTTAAATGTCAATCGCTTTCAGTAATCTGAGCAATCACAACAATCTCATAGCAGATTCGTTTCAATCTTCAAGTTTTCATATCTAGCAAAATCTACAACTGTAAACTCTTAAATTCCAGAATGAACAAACAAATCCTTATTGTGGCAATCCTTCTCGTTTTCTCTACTGCACTTCTGGAAGCACAACCAACTTGTTTTTGGACAAAATGCATGCCGTTTAATAATGTGAGCTGCGACTCTGGTACTAAACAAGTGACCCTACAAAAATGTGGAGGTTTAGGAAGTCCTCTTGCTAACAAGAGAAAAGCTTACTGCTGCCATTGAACCAAACAAGATTTCAAGTTGCTACAAACTTTCCAGAAGTATCAATCTTCTTATTATATATAACAAATGTAGTTCTGTTCTAAGAACAAAAAATTTTGTCGATCATATACATATGTATCAAGAATAAAACACTGAACTTTACAAAAAACTTAATTATAGTTCTTATTTATTTTCAGTGATTTTATAAACAGGTAACTCAGGATATTTCCATTTAGCTTGTTTAAAAGGTGTCACTTCAAGAGAATCATTTACAAATGGATTCATTGTCAACCAACCATTAGGATAAACATATTTTTGGTTCATCATCATTCTATGCTTCCGTCCATTATAGCCATATCGACAGTACCATGCTAAAAACAAGAAACAAACTCAACTTACTATATTTCTAAAATAATTAAATTAAATCTTACACTTGGGAACTCTTGGATGAGGAGCAACAATCATTTTATCCGGATGTTGACTCAAGTAAGCAGCCCAGTAGCTAAACGCACTTTGACGAAACATACTAATTTACTAATAGCCCGTACGAAAATGATCTTATAACAAATTACAGTGGGATCTGTCTATACCGATATTCCGGTATAATATTATACATCGATTCTTTTTTAAAAGGGTTTACTTACAAGAGCATTCTGTCTATTAGTTTATTTCCAGCCAATTTTAGGAAAATTTGCTCTCTCTATAACGGTCATGATATTTATAGACAGGCTCTGTATATAGGTACAGTGGACTCTGTCTGTGACGTAAAGCCAAAAATTTTCAATTTTATACGTTATAGATAAACTCTCTCTAATAATTTCCGTTATAAAGAGAGTCATTGGGTTTTATTTACTATTTGTTTATGGACGACAAGTAAGGTTTTAGGATACAAGTAAAGTTTCCAAGATTTTAAATATAGAAGAAATTTTGTTCAAAACGGTAAGAAATATACAAGGTAAGGTAGCATTTTGAGCCGATTTACGCAATAGACAGAGTTACTTTTCATAAAATGCCGTCAAATTGTTACGTTATAGGCAGATTTCCGTTATAGACAAGTCCGTTATAAAGAGAGTGAGAATAATGTATTTTAGAGACTTTTAAGTTATAGACAGATTTACGTTGTAAAGAGTTGCGTTATAGAGAGAGTCAACTGTAGATGAAATCGCTGTTATATTTTGGTTCAGCTTTATAGACAGATTCCACTGTATCTTGTAATCTATAATAGAAAATCACTATATAGCTCTCTTTCTCGCTTATGCTATTAGTAAATTAGCCTGCCTGTTTGAAATAATAAAATGACGACACTTTAACATTAAATAAAACTCTTCAACACTCGTAGTTAATGGACTCGTAACATAATAAACTGATGAGCCAAATTCTTGCAAATGAATTTTTGCATATTCAATCTCATCAGTAAAAACAAAAAACTTTACTTTTTCTTTTTCTTGTAAATTCAATAAAATCCATTTCATTGCTCTTTGCTGATATGAAATCGGTAATTCTCCACCACAACGCCCAAAATCCATTCTAAAGTCACCACGACGAATATGAACAGCAATGCTAACACTATCTTCAATTAACTTTGTCCATTGAACTAATTCTGATTTAGTCTCATTAATATGAACTTGGCTAAAAAAATTTATAATGTCACTTTGATATGGAGAATAAAATATATCAGAAATACAGAAACTGTTCAATTGTAAATTTCTATTTGAGGGAATACGTCCTGTCATAATTTGAGCTTCTGTAAACTTGTAGCGATATTTGTACATTTTTAAAATTTGTTTTGTTGCTATTTTATGTTGAGGAATATTAAAATAGTCCAAGGCGTACTCACGATCATTCAATCCAAAATTACGATCAGAGGTTTTACTATCAATTTTAAGATATAATTCCAAATTCATTTTTCTTGCTACTGTGTAAGCACAAGCATATTGAAAGAGTTGATTACCAATACCACCTCTTACTCCTAATATTACAATAGGTTTTAAATTAATTGATTTCTTAGTAGTAATATTTTTAACTGGAGTTTTCACAGTGTTGTCTTTGAGCTCAGTGTTGATGTAATCTTCTGGATTATCTTCAACTGTAAGAACTTCTAGAGACTGGATGTGTTTTTGAAGATTATTTATACTAATTAGAAAACAACTTATTACTAACCAAGTTGCTATTGATAGTCTAAGACGACATGTCAATCTTGGATTTCTTGCTCGAGTAAACAGAGCCATTTCTTCTTCTTCTGTAGAGTTTTTATATAAACACGTTTTGTATGGTGAAGACAATTTGATAATGTAGAGCATTATTTGCATACAATGAGTTTTTTATATATATTTTTGATGTCAATGTGAAAGAGTATGATGTTATAAGTATAAAAATGAATTATTTTTGTCAACATGATGTTTTGATGCTTCACTATACGTAGATCCAGCTCTTGTGGTAAATTTTATAAGAACAAGTTCATAGGAACAATTTATTGAATCATTTTTGACCAAATCATTTATAATTAGTTAATAGCATCTAATCAATTAGGTATGTAGTTAGTTGAAAATGATTAGCATAACAGAGTTAGTTTTATATGTTAATTAGTTTTTATGGAGCTAGGATCCACATTTATTTGCATTACATGTAACTTTCTCAGCTGCATTTTTCGACCATATCAAGTACTCTCTATATGCTCTTGTTTTTCTCTTTTACATATAAATACATTTGGAATGAGAAAGCTTTTGCAGTAACTCTGGCTCTGGCTTATTTCATGAACAAATTGGGAAACCTGCAAGAGAATTGGGAATTGGTAGCTGACAAATCAAAAATTTTAAATTATGCTAAAGATGCAGACGCTATGTTTGAATTATCTAGCATATTTGTTAACAAGTCTTAATTGTCAATGAGTTTTTGGTAAAAAAAATAAATTGTACTAAAGATATGAAATTCATTGACATTTTTTTTGTTGATAAAATTTTCTGAATTTTTATTTACACTTATTACAAATAATCATGAGACTCATAAAAGTATATATTATTTTCCAATCAATGTCATTCTATTACATTCCAACTTTTTCATCTGTTTCTGAATCATGTCAATAGTAACATTATTTCCATTATATAAATCCAATGCCTCTTCAAAGAGTTCAACACCCAACTCTTTCATTTGATCTGATTTAGCTGTCTGTAACTCATCATTTAATTCTGTAGCATAATCCAGCATCTCATTTAATGGCTTCTTAAGATATAATCCCATAATTTTATTGACCATTCCAATTTTTTGATAAATGCTCTCTTTTGGTAAACCAACAGGAGAGATACGCCAGTTACATGTAGGATCAGCAGCAATCTTAATGACTCCACTTAAATCACAACTGAAAGTAATTCTTGTATCTCCATCAACTTCCCTAGAAAGTTTACCAACACTTACATCTGTCTCATTTGGAATTTTTTGCACAACTTCTAAATTACAAGAGCGAGTGGTTAATTGTCGACGACAAGGTAATTTAGTTTTTGGTGAAAAAATACTAATAGAGGACGATGCATCCTCAGAATTTCCTAGCTCGTATTTAAATGTAGACATATTTTTAAGATCAATATTTATTGCTGAGATAAGTTCCATTTGCTAGCATTGCTGCTCCTAATACGACACAATTGTGAATTAGAGTTGGATGGATTTTAAATTTATTGTACAAAAAGTTTTCAAATTCTTGAGAAACGGTTGTATTGTTGTTGAGTATAATGATGTTATCAACTCGGTTATAATTTCCAACAGCATCAATAATAATTTCAGACATTCGGCTACTACTGTCTTCATTTGAATATCCAAGCCAATAACCAAAATAGCCAACAGCAGCAGCAATACCACTACTTAAAGTCCAGCCTGAAGAATTACTGGAGCAATGAGTATCACCAGAATTTTTTATCATATCCACACACTCTTGACCAACACGAAATAGTGCAGCATCACAATGAGCATCTGAAAGCGAAATCACCAATACAAAATGTGCATTTATATAATTATTAATTTTCCAAGTGTCAGAATAGAAATATTGTTTGCTTGACAAAATAGCAAGCAGCAGCAAAATGCTCATTGACAATTTGAACAGTTTCAAAGCCAGCAATTTTTCCAGAGTCAATTATACTTTGATTTCTTTTGCTATCAAACCATAATGGTGTTGTTATATAAGCTTGAAGGATTTTTTCCTGGAGTTGAGTTTCTGCATTGTTTTTAATATAATGGAATAGTAGAGCTAGTAGCATTGTAAAATCTAGCTCATATTCTTGGTCAAGTAAAGTGATAATAATTTCATCTAGAGGACAAGTTAAATTTAAGGTAAATGAATTTGGCTAAGCTGGTAGCACATTTTCCAAATACAACACGACCTTCTTTTGTAAATCCTATTTGAGACAGAGTGTCAATTTCACCAAAAGAGTTTTGTAGTAAAGTGAATTTTCCTTGGGAATTTATAATGGCAGAGCGAATGAAATTTATTCCTAGCTCAATTCCAAGAGCTGGCTCATTATATTTTCTTGGTGTTGGTGACATTATTTTTGGATTGTAAATTATCAATGAATTATTTTCTGGTGGTGACGGCATAAGTTCTTCTGCTCGACTACAATTTGTCATTTTTTCACGCCTCAGCATTTCGTACTCTTCCAAAATTTGTTCATCTCGAAATGTGACTTTAAACCCAGTAAGAAATGTAGACACTTCTTGATCAAAAGAAGCTATAACAATTTTATAAACTCTCTTATGAATTTTCCCAAGCTGTTTTAGACTAGTATTTCTTCCAATTTCTTTACTCATTATTTCACAATATAAATCAGTAGCTTTCTCTTGAGCTTTTGATATTTGTCCCCTTGTTGTTTTAACTTTAAATTCATTCTTAGTAATAAAAGTCTGAAAAGCATTGTTAAGCTCATGTTGAAGTTGTGGTAAGAAATCTATAGTAATTCCAGAGTCTGGCTTAAAGCCACAAGCTTGGTTAAAAGCAGAAATACAGAAACTAATCAAATTCTTGTTGTACTTTACAAGTTGACTTTCTCTAAAATAGCATGTTGTCTCTAAATGATTTTTCATATGGTTTTTATATAAATTCTTCACAACAAAAATTCCATGTTGTCCAACTTCATATTCTGATTTTCTAATTTCTTCATTTCTTAATATAAGTTCAGTTTGTGATTTGTCAAGTTTATCAATGATGTAGTAATAACAATCTTGGTCAAGTATGAATTTCTGGATGATTTGCTGAACAACATTTTGACTACTTTTAATTAGAGTTTCATCTGTAAAGCAAATGCGGGTGTTTAGCACTTTCTTCATTTGCTGTTGATAACATTTTAGCATTTCTATAATTATAGAAATTGGTCTTTCCCAAGATGCTGTCTTATATCTGTAGTAATTGTCAAAATAAGCTTTACTTTGTTGCTTTTGAAAATAATTAAAGGCTTGGTCTACTTTACTTTGAGCTGATTGGTTCTGAATTACAAGTTGCTGATCCCAATCTGAGAATATTGAAATTGAGTTAATAAAATTAATGTAAGAATAGCGCACCTCATTGGATAAATCAGTAACAGTCTTTGTAATATTTTCAGCTTCAATAGAATAATTCATATGAGATTCTTGTTGCTGCTTCCAAGCATTGTCTACAGTTGTCGTCATTAGTACTGTGCCTTGTTGACCATCTAGATCATCAAAAGGACGACATTTTTCTTTATAAGCTCTTATAAAATCTTCCATGATAGTTTCTTTAGTTTGTGTATGTTGATATTCAAAAGCCTGGATTGGAATGAAATTATTTTGCTCAAGAATTGAAGACATTTCTTGAGAATATTTTGATGCTAAATTGTCAATCAAATTGGTCAATTTCTTTTTACGATTTTCAACTTCTATTCCTTCCAGTTTAAATTGCTCTTCATCATTTGTAGAAGTATTAACAGCAATTTCTTGGAGTTCAACAAGTTGTTCATTTGAGATTGTAGAAGTTTGAGAATTGAAGGTATCTTCAACAATTGTTTTCTCTAATGGCTTTTTATTCAGAGTTGATTGCCATTTGTNGATTGCCATTTGTAAAGAATGACTGTCCATTGAGAATTTGCTGATTGGTGAAATTCTTGTGTAAAGGATTCTACGTCTAGTTGAGATTGTTGACATTTGAGATGAAATTTTTCCAAGAGAGTTTGCATGAGAGAGTGATTTTTGTTGCTCAAGTCATTTTCAGAAATTTGAGGTGAAATATTAATAAAGTTGGTCATCTCTTGATTATAGTTGGCAAGAGATTCGTCAATTAGCTTCAAAGCTTTTAGTCTATTTTCTTCAGTTGGAAGATTTGATGTTAGTTGTGTTGGAGAATCTGGGTCATTAGTAAAAGTTTGGAAACTTGATTCAACTGGAGATATGTCGCTTTCACTTGTGTCCATTGGAATAGGTTCATCGAAAGACTCGTTGTTGCCTTCTGGACTGGTGATGATAATATTAGGAATAGAGTTGTTCTCCATTATAAGCTATTGAAACGTTAATGAATTAGAAAAATAGGCCGCAAGAAAAAAAATGTTTTAGATAAATTAAAAACAATAATGAGAATTTTATTCAAGGAGTTTTAGATTTCACACATAACAAAAATATCACAAAGATTTCAGTTCACAATCTGGACAAATATTTCCATCGGCATGAGTTTGTTGCTCCAATGAATTTGCTATCTCTCTCACTTGAAGAAAAGCATCTTTTCTTGCAACTTTTACATCAAACTTATTATTAACGTCAATTGAGTCTAATTTAGCTTGAATTTGTATTGCTCTTTCATACAAACTCCTGTCGAACAAGTAAACACAATAAATTAGAATTGATAATTTAGTAATTGAAAATCTTGATTATTTAAGATTTACCTATACAATTCAGTGAAATGTGGACCATTAAATTTCTCACAGTCTCTCTTCAATTTTTTAATTTTCTCCAAATTGTCTTCAATACTTGCCATAAAAGGATCTATATATAATAAATGAGTCAACAAGCTATTGAATGACGTAATATTGTAAAAAATGTAACTGATATAGTTTAGAGTTTTTTGACATTTACCTTCTCTCTCTTTATTTTGAGTTGAGTTAGTCAATGCATCTTTGGCAAAGTCATTAAACTGCATTGTCAACTTTTCCTCAACTTCTTGCTTCCTCATGTTCATATTATAGTTTCCAAAATTGCACCACGACATAATTCTTATGTTCAATTAAAATTCAATCTTCACTAATGTAAATATGTACAACGTATAGCGCAAATGAGTATTAAAGCACTAAAAAATCCAAAATTGCAAAAAAGTACCTATTTGGCTTCTAATTCACAAAAGTGTCAGCTTCAGTAGTTCAATTAAGTGTTAGCTCTCTATAAAAAAATTAAATAGAATGTTTCGTATCAATAAAGTGATCAACTATACTATCATTTGTAATAGATTTTCAATTCTGTGCAACTTTAATCATGCTGTAGTTTTTTTATATTTGATAGTTTATACTTTACCTGAAATTCTCTAGTGCTGACAAAATTTTTTAAACAATTCTCAAGTTTAAACCGTAATTATATGGATAATGAACAATTTTATTAATCTAGAGAGTCGAGCTACTACTGCAGTTTCCTGCTGGAGTTGTTGTTGACTTTACTATCGTTTTGACTTTGAATATATTTAGTACATATAGCACAAGTGAGAAGGATATTGTACAATACTTTTAAATGTAATAATGATATATGATATGATAAAGTAAACAGTAAAGTCAAGAATACCAAGAATAAGACCATATACTATGTAGTTCTATATTAAAGTCTTAAAACTCGAGTAGTCGATACAAATCTAATGAATCATCAAAAAGTTTCATCTTTAGCTTGACTCAGCTTTTCCTTGAATGGACAGAAGTGACTTATGCATATAATAATAGCTAACTCTTTTTCTCTCAAACAAATGTGAGAAGAACGTGATTTCTTAAGAGCTAACTTACACTGTGAGATAACCAACGAGACAAATGTACGCCTTCAAGTACAATAAATGCTTAGTTAAACACTTTCGAACTTCCAAGACTTCGCATGTATTAATTTATTTCAATTTTAAAATCAAACAATTCCAATTCAATAATCAGTATAACAATTATAAAATAAATATATTTTTTCTTTTAAACACGTTGGATTTATGAAGATGCATATCGTATAGCATTCCAGACAAAAGTAAAATATTGTCAACAACATAAATTATTTACAATTGTCTCAACATTCTTCAACCGCAACAGCAACATTTTTACTTAAACTCACTTTCAATTTCAACTCACAGTCAATGATGACTCTCTCACTAAGCGTGGTTCACATAAAGAATTTCATTGAATGACGATGGAGGCCAAGTCCTGGTTCTCATTTTTGCATTCCACAAACTCAATATATAGTAAAGCAAAATTACGCAGAAACGGGAAATTTAACCAACTAAGTCCTTGGATTTTAAATATATACCTCATTAAATGTAAAATGATCGTTTGCCAAAAATTAGAAAATAGAATTTCATGTGTGAATGAAACTAAAATTTCAGAGAAGGACTAGAGCTTTTCTGAAATGCCTTCCAGTATTGACGATCTGTTTATATGATATATGTAGTAAAAATCGAATCAAGCAGAAACTAGAAATTAAACCTACTAGGTCCATCGATTTTAAATATACGATTCAACGTTATTAAATGCAATACGACCACTTCCTAAAAATTCGAAGATAGAATTTTACATGTGAATGAAACTTAAATTTCTGAAGAGGATTAGAGCTTCCTTCAAATGTTATCCGGATATTAAGGATTTCATCCAAAGGTTCTAAAAAGAGATTCTTTAAACTGAAAAAAGAAATAGAATCAAGTAGATCATTGGATTTTAAACATATACGTCATTAAATGCAATATGAACTTTCCCAAAAAATTAGAAAACTAAAATTCCATGTATGAATGAAACTAAAATTTCAGAAAAGGATTAGAGCTTCTTTGAATTACTTTACTGTATTGAGAATCTGATTCAATATGTAGTAAGAATAGAATTAAGCAGAAAGTCGAAATTAACTAATAAGCCCTTGGATTTTAAACATATAAGTACGTCATTACATGCAATATGAACTTTCTCAAAAAATTAGAAAACTAAATTTCCGTGTATGAATGAAACTAAAATTTCAGAAAAGGATTAGAGCTTCTTTGAAGTGCTTTAGTGTATTGAGAATCTGATTCAATATGTAGTAAGAATAGAATCAAGCAGAAACTAGAAGTTAAGCCATTAGGTCCTTG
>VCNE01003462.1:0-24519 GCA_009869805.1 Oncopodura yosiiana | reverse complement strand
AAGGGTCTTTTCTACAATTCTACATTCAACACTCGTCTCGTCATTCTACTTTCAAGTGTTTGACTATAGCAATTCATGCGGTGAAGTAAAATTGTAAATTGTGTAGTAGTGCTATATACTCGAGTTTTTTCTATATAGTTTGTTTGTAAAATTTTAATCTTGAAGTCTTTTGTTATCTTCCTTTTTCTAGGGATTTACATCTACAAAGTTTTGATATTCAAGGAAAAACGCACATAACAATTAAGCTTAATGGAAAAGAGTCGTAAACAATATGACTAATTGTAGTTTTTAAAAATAAATTAGGAAACTCTCATCTCCGATTTTAATTCTGGATGAAATTGTATATAGTTTTCAAGAATAAAAAGCTTCATAAAAGGAAGGACAAAATCCATATTGATGTAAATATCATGATTTTCAGTTTGTAATATTACAAATAGACACAAGCATATTTAGCCATCACATTTTAATCTCATTTGGTTCACTCTTCAACAAAAACCACTGCTATCAACAACACACACGCACATCTAGACACAATAGTGAGCTGTCTAATGCAATCACAGACTCCAAAACCAAATTAGTTCCGATATACATAATTCTCTAAATATTATTACTCTTCTAGTGTGTAGAGAGTAACTAGAATTTGTGCGTGCATTGTACCATTATTATTTGTGATCTCATTTGCTGGGACTTTGCCACTTTACCACATTATATTACCAGCATTACACAGCATGAGATCTCTTTTCATCTATAACAGCTTCAAATTTCATTGCTGGCAACTAGCTGCAGTGTAGAACACTATTGGGTACAATTAGTGACTAATTTGAATTTTACAATTTACTCTACAGTTTAGTTTTCATTGAACACAATACAAACTAAATGAAGCTATATACAATTTATTGTAATTTGCTTTCTGCGTTTCATTAGATTTAATTTTATTCGATACATTAATATATATCCTAGGCTCTTGCTATATTGACATTTAAGTTTGGCAATCAACTATTAAATTACTTTCTCCCTCTAAATATTCTTTATGACAAAAAGTCCACTCGTTCAGTTTTCAAAATGATATTTTGTTCCCCTGAAATGAAACCAATGTGACAGCATAAGCTACTTGAATCTATGAACCAACTCAGCAACTCTGTATTATATTCATAATTGACTTTCCCTTCGTCTTTTACCCTTAGAAAATAATGTCATAAAGATATCTATGTGGCTCATCTACCTTTGGTAGTTTGAATTGGAAATTCTATACCATGAGAATTTCTTATTATACACAAGAATAAGTTGATGTTGTAGTGTCAGTATTTATATCAGAAGCTAGAGTGAAGAGTTTATGTAAAATGTAAAGAGGGGTAAATCCTCTTCTGCTCTCCAATTCAATGTCGTCTCATATAATATGTATGTAAAGCACTTCAGATCTCATCTTCTTTACTTCCACACACTATACTATACTGCACAATTCTCTCTTCAACTCTTGTAGTATGTGGCATGTTCTAAAATCCAAAAGCCTCTTCAAAATATACGACAGTGAACAAAGTTAGTCACTAGTGTACTGTATTTTCAGTATTTTGTATGCAAGTAATAAGTATAGGATTTTTGGATTGTATATACATACACTGTAATAGTACTATAGTAAATCGGACTAGAAGAGATATAGCCAGGTATGACATCCCCCTTTTATTCATGAGTGCAATTTTCCTCATGCGGGTGAAACTACTCTACGTGGTTTGCATCGAATTACAAGATACACATTCTCAGTCAGCATTATAACTATTTTAATATCAAGGGAAAGGCAAAGTGGAAAAATGGAAAGGGGAAAATTTTTTCTTTTAATGTTCAAATGAATTTGAATGAAGAAGTAAAAGTAGAGTTCTTCAAAGAGTTTATTGACATTAAATTTTCTATTGAATTTGAGATCCCAATAAATATTACTTCAAAAATATACAGGAAAGCTATAATGTTCTTAAGAGAAGGGACAATGACCTAAAAGTTGATTCCTTGGCTTTCACTCTTGAAAATACTATTTGTCACATAACGTACTATTCTATCTTCATTTTTTGAGTACATAAAAAGCGAGAAGAAAGACAGGACAGGTTAGTAACAACATTTTGCATATTTTACGACCTTTTCTTCCTCATATATTTTTTATAATAAACATTGTATATGTACTGAGTGTGTGGCTTTAGTATGACTATTGTCCTGTCTTGTTTGCCTTTTGTACAAAAGCTGAGCTACATATTTATGGTATTGTATTCTATGAACTAGAACTCGACTAATAAACCATTATTAGAGTTTTATGAAGAGAGCCAACATATGTATATTATTTGAGAATAAGAAAAACCAATATAGTATGCAAGAACTCTGGAAACCATTACGATTATTATTGTATGTGAGTGTTATGTTAGAGTAGAAGAAAAAAGTCCAATGAATATTTACAACTATGAAAGTTTGGTCTATAAAATAATAGAGTCCACATATATACTAACGGTCAAGGAACACGTGCGGTGTGGCATGATAAGTCACAATAACCATCATCAAGTTACTAAATCGAGTTCCCCCTTTTTCCTAATTTCATTATATTGTCAACTTTGTTTCCTGTGAGTAATATGCATTTTTAAAATGGCAATTTTCAGTCACATTCACTTTAATATTTGAGCTTTGAAAAGTGAGTACATAGTTTTCGTTGACTCACTTTTCAACACGAAAACACTCTTGAGTTTTCAAGTATAAAAGTCGTTTTAGGCCAAATTGATGAAATGACGAGAAGCATATAGAGAAAGTTGAGCGACTGTTTTCACTAGTTATATATGTACAAAAAAGTCTCAATAGTCAAAGAGCAAAAGTGTATATATAGAAAGCAAAAACCGCAAACTCAGCTTAGACTCTTATCATGATGGTAATGTGTGGTAATTAAAGTAATTTATCCTCAACTGCCTTTACGCGATAAGCCATTCATAGTCCTACTAACAATATATATTGTACTAGAGGACGAATCGTAGGTCATAAAAGTAATGGTTTTATGTCTGCCATTCTATACTTTACCTAGCATTTGGTAATTTTAATGAAATTAAGCTTCTAATGTACGACACACAGAAAGAGAGCTGATTCAGCTTTTACTAAAGATGATATAATTTATAACAGCACAAAAAAAGTTCAATGAACGCCATCAAATAGTTTAGAGAGAGAGAGATGACAACACGCACTGAAGGCAATGTGCCAAAAAATGTTGAAAAACTTGGAAAGCTAGAGAAAAGAAAGCCTTGAACTACAAGTAACGTAGAGAAAATCTGCATTTTGCAGCAACAGCAAAAGACTTTCTTCCCTACTCTGTCATTTTCAAAGCTTAAAAGTAAATCTTGTGTAATTTCCGCTCTTTCCAAACAAACTCTCTCTAAGCTTCTATACACTTTATGCGTCAAAGACTTTCTAAAATGTTGAGACCTTCAAACTAACTACAAGTAAAGTTCGTTCGACTCTCAACACCTCAATCGAATCAATGATGGCATGTCACCTTAATCTACTTTGGAAAACGAATTTATCTAAAATCAGATGTTTGTGCTCTTGTCTACTCTAATCTGTCATCATTACAACATTCAACATGCTCCTTTTTCATTCTCACCACCAAATCTAGTAATCTTTTATAAATCCTTATAAGAAAAAGAATTAAGGTTTGTTTTTCATTTATTCTGACACAAGTTCAGTTCTGTAGGAATAATAAAAAAAGCTGTAGTGTTGTGCACAATATTGTATAGAAAAAAGGCGAATGCATCAGTGCATAGCTACGTAACATAAAAAAGGGAAAAATATAAGAAAGCTAAAGAAATCTTGTGCAGCAGTGTACATATAGAATTTATGTGGATTAGACTTGACTTTTCATTTCCACTACGACCAATTCCTTCCTCACTACATTTCCCTTCTGTCTTTCTTTTCTTTTCTTCTTTGTGAATGGATGATGTGATGCATCCAGCTCTTTGTTATGCTATTTTGTGCATTGCATTGCTCTCTCTGAAAATACTCTGCTCCCTAATGTCCCAAAGGTACTTTCAAAATTAGTAGGAAGAGGAAATACTCTGCTTGTATTTTCAGTATTTTGTGTTATGTTTCTGTCTTATCTCGTATGTGTTCTTATGAATACTGGATATTATTACTATGCTGCTATATATGGTGTTGCACATTGCAGTGAAAGTTTCACTGTGAAACTACTACTTTCTCTTCTTTTGTTAGTATTGTACATTTTATTTTATATATGTGAAAAGTCCAACAAGAGTTATAGTTTCCAAAAAATAATGGTTTTCTGCTGCACTTCTCTATCGACCCTACATATGTTTCTTTCATGAGCTAACCAATTTAGTGCAAGTTGTAAGCTACAAATCAATAGTACAGAGATTTTGATCAATCAGCCTTTAAGAAGCAATCGATTTCCGAAAAAATAAAAAGTCAAATAAAAACAGACATAAACTGTAATGCTTAACGTCATTCAGTAATGTTTGGCCAATTTGGAACTTCAACATTTCAATATTAGATATGTATACTTTACTAACTCTTAATACAGTTAATAATGGTAGTCTCCACAATAATTGAAGGAAATCATTAGTGCAAAAACAAAATACGGTCATTCAACCTACAGTTCTCCACTTTCTGTGGCTTTTACCTACCTGTTTTCACCAATACATTCATCTTTCTTTATACTTTTGCAGTTCTAACCCGATGGCAAATACCAAAACTCAGTTTCCACATTCGATTAACCAAATTCATTCTAGCAAAGCAAAACAAACTACGCCTTAGTTTCTTTCTAACTTCTAACAATACAAAATACAATATGCACACATCAACTATCATAACCACCACACTTTTGTTCTCTTTGCCCTACATTTTATAATATCAAAATATATGTATACTATATACGCATAATACAACATTTACTAGTAATAAATAATCGCAAAGTTGAAGTTGAGCTGAAGAGAACATAAAACCACATGATTTATCTAGTGCTATCTGCAGCTCTCTCTCTCTTTCTCTTCTGCAATCCTACCAGTTCTATTATAGCTAAAACCTAATGTTATCTTCTATCTCTGTAATCTGTAAGTGAAGCATACATATATAGTTTGTATGTCCTGTCCAACTATAACTATTGTCTAATACATAATGCATTTCCCTTCAAAATTTCGCAATCTATATATATATATTAGTAAAACATTGTAGCTGATCTTTGACTAATTTTTTCAAAAAGCAAAAACAAACTGGTTAAATTAGAGAAACGAGTGAATGACTTGTAGTAGCAATAGATTGAGTTGAATGTTGTAAGCACGTAATAAGAGTAAAAGAGCTCAGGTGTGTTTTAGCTTTCCAACATTAGTTCAACTACGCACTATGACATAGACAGCAGTCAGAAGAGAAAGCAAGGAAAAGCATTCAACGTCCAATTTGAAAATGCTTTTATTCTTGCTTTCGTTCTACAGAGTTTCAGAACAAAGTCTAAAGTGAACTAAACTTGGAGACACATAGAGGAAAGAGGTTAGAAAAGCAAAGAGAAAGTGAGTAGCATATAACCCATATTATTACTTTCGGGCTAAAGGTTAATGCATAATGTAAAAGTATGGAACGTTGGCTTCAACTTTATGCACTAGTTCTACTATCGTCTAAAATGCTGAGTTCTTCCAAAAAACGTGTGTGTTATACATGTAGGCAAGGAAAATATCATAATATTAAATGTATCATGCACAAAAAGTTAATGGAGAGAGAAGGAGAAAACTCTATTCTTGCAGGTAGCCAATTTCGTACTAACAACACACAATCATCTGACCTTCCATTTACACAGTGTAGCCTGACTCTAAACCATAACTATCATTTTAGCCCTTCAAAACTCAGCTACACGGAAAGAGAATCCCGGAAATGAGGAAATGTGTATCAGGAAAATAGCACATTAGAGCCAAAAGCAAAATATATAAATCTCTCTCTTTGGATAGAAAATATTTGGACGTGAGTGAGGTGCACGAGAGAAAGTCAAGTCATCAGAAAAGTTATAATAGTTACAGATATAAATAGAATTGAGAAAAGTTGAATTGGGAATAAGGACTAATGTTGTAAGCATTCAAAAGATTTTAGACTATATGGAAAAATCGATCGATAAATTGGCATGAGTGAGTCACACTTTTTCCCACATACATACTTAAAAGAGAGGAAGAAGAAGAAGAAGAGAGAGTTCAATTCTGAAAGAGTAGATTAGAATGAGTGGAACAAGTTGGAGTTTTAGATCTTTAGAAAGACAACTAAAGACACACACACAAGTTTTCTCTTTAGTCCTAGAAATCTTGGTAGAAAACTGAATAGAATCTTAGTAAGAAAGCAGCACGTGACTCATGGAACTTTTTATATTTTTTACTAATGCAGTGACATGACAAAAACAGAAATTACAACTTTATCTCTCAAGTATAGACAAAAAATCCACTTATACTCTAAACCATTAACCTTGTCAAAACAATGCAGCATATAGAGCTATATGTCAACTTACGAGCGATGCAGTAGACAGTAAATCTTTTAAAGACAGACTCATTTTACTGTTCTGCTGACTCAGCACTCGTCGCCTTGATTTTATACCAAAACGAGTGACAAGGAGCAATTGACATTTACTAGATAAAACGAAACCAAATGCGTGCTAGAGCATGACAGGAAGAAAAGTAACTGAGGCGTAAACAAGCAAAGAAACTTGTGTTTGTATGTAGTATATACAGACGACGACGACGACAGTACAGAAGTAGGAAATGATGGTGGCAAATAGTGAGAGTGGATAACAGAAACAGTTTGAGTGAAAGTAGAAAGACACCTTGAGTGCAGCTGCTGGACAGTGGATGTGACAAGGTGAATTAGAGAAAGTAAAGAAGAAGAAAGCACAAGACAAGACCATGGAATGGAGAATATTACATTTTCACATCATGCTAGAGAGAAAGAGGAAAAAATCCTTTTTGTTTTCTACTCTTCTATGCTTCTCAACTTGTCACATCTAATCCCCGAGTTTTTTCTTCTATTGCCTACTATATACTACACACAAGAAACTTATGAAACTTACAAAGAACAGAATTCTTTCTCGTTTATAAAAGCCAAATGAAATGGAAGAAAAGATGACCATGCAATATGCAATTTTCTATATAGCCAAATGTGATGACTAAATAAGATAAAAGAGTATACATTCATCATGCAAATAATAAAGTAATGCAATACATATATATGAAAAACATAACATCTGGTCATTCTAAAGGGAGATAAAGCAGAAGAAAAAATACAATCAAAACACAGTCGAGTCAAACAAAAACAATTTCATTTTCAGTATAGAGAGAGAACATAGTTGAAAAATACTTTCGCAGTTTTCTCTCTTAGGATTGAAATGATTTTCTTAAAAAAAGTTTCCTATTACAATCAAAACACAGCTTGACTTTGAGACTCTAAGAAGTAGAATAGCTACGAAACAACATCACTTACAACTTACTCTATGAGATGAGTTGAGACTGAAGGCTCTATGGGCTCAAAAATCCACAATAAAAACTGACTTGACTTTTTCTTCTCCCAGAGTTTTTTTTCAACTCGAGCACTTTTTTCACAACAAACTATTGTGTGTATTATATAAACTTTTTTCTTGTCTAAAATATTCACAGTGTTTTTCTTGAAAGAAGATTCTTTATAGGCAAAAAAACTTTTCTTTTTCTCTAGAGAAAAAAAATTGAAGGACGTGAGATTGATGTATACTGATCTGATACTGTTTTGTTTATGTATAGCGATTCTCTCAGTTCACAAATCAACACATTGCAATTTGGACGTCTTGCCCTGCAATGAATGCAAGTAGTCTCATTTATAATGCACTCTGTCAATTTAGGAAATGCTGCAACTAAACTCAAGAAAGTTTTCCACAGCAGAAATTTCTCTAGCTCTAGCTTCGGAAACAGACACCGTAAAACTGGTGAGCTTTAGCTAAAAGCATGTCGCCGTCAACATCATCGAAAGAGAAAATCCAACAGCCCCAGCAACTCTTTCATATACCACACACGCATGCACCAAAAATATATATTTGCTTTCTCTCTACATAGGCTCTAAATAAATATGCGTTTTCCTTACTACGTATATAGCAAGTTTATTTTCCATGTGGAGACGAAATTCTCTCTCTCTGACAAAGTACTCATATCATAATAGCCATATTCAACATTTTAATAAGTGCATACCATAAAATACAGGGACAACAGCCGAGCAAGCAATAAATTGCATATCATGAGCGTTGCATAATTACGATGTATTTATGAACTATGAAAAGCTTTATGGTCTACATGTACATAAAATGACAGTGTAAAATGCAATTTGTAATGTTGTACTACTACTAGGAAGAGATGAGAAACCATTTTCAACAACAGAATACAAAATATGATAGGAAAGAAGAGAAACTAACAAAATGTACATTGGGAATATATGTGTCTATATTCTGTATATAGTTTAGAGTCAAGCCACAAGGGACAATGCTGAGCTGAGTGAGACGTCTTTCAAAGTGTGGAAAATTAAAGTGTAAAGTCTTCTTTGACACTGTCACAAGAATACTAATGTGAGACTTTGAGTGCATTGTATCTTCAAGGCAGCTTTACTTGATATGTGCATTTCTCAGAAAAAGTTGTTTATTGAGCAATTTTAGAGAAAGACAGACTGCTACTATTTTTCCATACGGGATCTCACACTTTTCTCTCTCTTGATATTAATGTAGTTGATGATGAGAAAATACTGCTGACTCATAAATATTCATTGATATAGATATATATTCACACAAAGTTGAATATGATATGCAGTGGCTCAACTTTTGCGCTGAGTCTTTCAAAAACCGCAAATAGAGCGATGCATTTCATTACAGAAAGACTCTCTACATATTTTACTATTATAGTTTGAAAAGTTTTATCAAACATGATTTCTACTTTTGTTTTCTATATATTCTCTCTTTTCTACTAAAGTATTGAAGAACAAGAGAGAGTTGTACTTTAAGCCTAACTCTTTCAAACTCTAAAAGCAGTAGTAGTATAGTAGTATAAGCACACGTTTGAAAACCACTGGAGAGATTTTCGAAGGCTAAAGAATGTGTCTCTGTTCCATGTTCTTGTTGAATTTTGACTAGATTCCAGCAACTTTGGAGTTATACTTCTTGTGCTCCTACTGCTGTGACTTGACTGCTGGATTTCTGATTTATGAGAAAAGAAACTTTCTCTTGACTTTCTCCCACGGTGGATAGTGATGTCTGAGTAAAAGTATATACTAGGAACATACATATAGTATACATATACAATGGTATAACATGTGACGTCTATATACATATATATATATAAGGCTTTAGTTCACAACTTAGCTCACACAGGTTTGTGGCTAGTAAGAGAAAACTGAGAAATATAGGGAAATGACTCATAGAAACAGACTTTGGTTATTCGCACTTTTCTTCGTCTATGTCGTAAATCTATACAAGGAAGAGAAGAAAGAAGTTAGAAGTAAGTAGAGAATTAAAATTTGTAAAATACTTCGACAGCGAAAGCATTGGATACACAGAAGTTTATTTATTGTTGCATGTTTAATCAACGACTTGCTTATACAAATCCCTTGGACACTAACTCTTTCTCATATACATACCTCAAACTTGAAACTAGTACATATATCCATAATATTAGTTTATTTACTAGATGTAGGAAGTATCAGTCTCTTATAAACTGACAGGTCCAAGTGAAGTAGTTTGTCTTGTGTGAATGTTAATTCTAATTCTATATGGCAGGTAGAGAGTCTCTCACTCAGGAAAAGGTTTATTTCCTAATGTTTGTTAATTTGAAAACAGGTCATGCCATGGGAAACTTTACACTCTATATGGATTAAATTTTGTGTCTGAGCTTTGCATTTTACATGAATTTTCTGACTGTGGTTGTGTGACAGTACGAGGAGAGAAAGTCTCATTATCAATACAGTTTAATGAACTTTCAACACGAAGCTAAAGAAAAGTTTTTTTTTGTTTCCAGTTCATTCAACATTCAAATGAAGAAGAGAGTTTACAAAAAGAAAACTGTATGATGACCTATTTTTATATCTCTGTGGTATAAATCATAACATTTTATAGAATATTCTGTCACCTGTTTGCCACTCATAGAAAAGAGAAAATTAACGAGTTTTCTTTTTTCCCATTGTAATCAAAGGTAAAAGTCTGGCATTGTCTAGTTGTGACTTTCTTGTCTTGTGACATTATGACAAGAATATCTTCCTTCCTTATACATACAACATGTTATAAATTACATATATTCAAAAAACTCTTTCTAAAGAAGAAGGAAGAATTTGTCATATAATGTCACAATACAATCTCTTGGAATAGGTATTACATTATTATAAAAAAGTGACACAGCCTCGTATCATACATGAGTTGAAGAATATGTATGCATAAGTTACAGATAAAAAAATTCTTGGGACAGTTGAGAGTATGAAAATATATATGATTTTTGCTGACATATGGAAAATATTTTAGATGTAGTTTGTCAAATTTTCGAAGAAAAAAATATATAGGAAACAGCAAAAAATTTTAGATATAGCTAACCCATTGAACCGGAAGAGGATACTATCAACTCAAAAAAGTATTTGCTGTCTGGCTCCGTTTGCTAAGCAATCGATATGCGTTGTGCGTTTTGTGTTATAAAAGTATATCTTCCAAATAAAAAAAGTTTTGGAAGATACTTAAGATAAGTAAATGTAGCGTGAGACATCAAGTTCAAATCGAAATACATATAATATAATAAAATATTTTATTCTTGTTGATAGTATAGAAAGATGTGAAAAGATACGACAATATTGAAAGTGTTGTGCTCTATTAGCCAGAGTTCAACCCAGCTACTTTAGATTATTTACATTTACCTACTATATGTCGAAGTAGCACACGAAAGGAAAAATTCAATTTAATAACATAATTATATTTGGAGACAAATTACAAACCACAATCCATTTACTTTTTGTCTCATTTTTTTCTCTATTGACCACTTGACTTGACATATCCTTCTCAAGAGTACTCTCTCTCTCTCTCTACTTGGCTGTCTTACTCAGAAGCAAAGATTAATTTAAGACTTGACTATGACAGGAGAGAGAAACCTGATTCCATTTTTTTCTAAGGTTTCTCTCTCAAGTAGAGTCTCAAAGGAGTCAGTCATCTTACTGAAGAAAGTCTTCAGTTCGTTTTGAGTGAATGTCGTGGATCCAAAATTAATCAAAATGACTCTTAAAAAAGAAGAAAAAAACTGCTCAAATGACACAAGATTTATGATGAAATATAGTTTTATATGCCACCTTCTTTTCTACTGTAGTATATAGTAATGCTCTTTCTATATATTTATATATGATGTAGTTTTCTTTTTTCCTTCTCTCTCTTACTGAGAAAGAAGAAAGATCCTGATCATAATATAATGGTTCTAAGATGCTTTGTATTATACTTAATGTCATATGTGCAATATGTATTACTTACAGAAAATGAAATATATAATGGCAAAAAATGAATGGTGGTGGTAGAAATGTATATATAGGCTCTCTTTTTCTTTTATATTTTCCCATTGGCTAAAAAGAGAAATCTTATAGAATACATATTACACATAATGCTATATTACTCTACAGATGTATCAGTGATGACCAACTGCTGCTTTTCTTCTGATGGCCTATTTCATCATATATAGGATTTTTGTCGATTTCTGTTTCTTTATCTAAACTTGGTATTATTCTCTATATACACTAGTGGAATTACATTGTGTATATATCAACATGAGACATTTTTTCTAAAAGTACTCTTGTCAAGCTATACATATACACATTACTCATAATGCAATGTTGTACAATAAGCATATAATAAAGATGAGATCTTCTATGTTCAGCAACTCTAGTAAAGGAAACGGAAGACTTTTGTCCAAATTTTTTTCCTTTCTTGTGGAAAAGAACAAGGAAAGGAAATGGATGACTTGAAAAGGTTACTTAATGTTGTTGCAGCATAAAAGTGCAACTTAACTTGACCATATGAAATATAGCATTAAATATGTGTCGTAAGCTCAGTTACAAGTAACTTACTTCCACATATTTTTGTGATGTAGAAATGTCATCTATATGTGAGCATTGAGCATCATTATGACTATCATTGAGAGGGGAATAAAACTATCTAAAATCAGATCAGACACACATCGTAATTTTTCTTTAGGTTAAGAAGAAAAAATGTTGCTGTTGCATCACATCTGGAGTTCTTGAGGGTGAATATAATGACGGTGAAGGGAAAATTACGAAAATGAACATAAGGGAGAAAATACAAGTAAATCTTTGGATTTTTTTGTGGATGAAAACGACAATGCTAAATCACATTTTCTTATGGATGATCGACCACCACCCTTACGTTACTCAAATGGATTTGTGTTGAAGGAACGGAAATGGTCAAAAATGTTCAAGATGAATGAATTCGCATATGTGGTTTGATAAAGGGTTTTTGGTTTTTACCTCTTGTAGACCTTATACATACAAACATAACTATTGTAATTTTCAAAAAAATTTCTTCCCAAGGCTTCAAAACAAATAATCGGCATTAAGAATTTTTTCAGAAGAGGAGAAAGTTTCTACTACTAGTTTCTCTATAAGTTATTGTCTTTCGCACACTTGAATTGAGCTAAATGCTACTAAATCCAAATGAAGATGACCATAGTACAACCCTCTTAGCCAAAGATAAGATAAAGAGCCTCTCTCTTCTTGTAACAACAACAAGGGGAGAAAGACATTGAAATGTAATTTACGTAGTGAAGTAATACCGGAGAAAAGCAAAGTACCAAAGATTTATTCTTGAGTTTCTTAACAACACAGAGCTCTTTTAGAACTTTCTTGTGTGGCACTTCTGTTTATTTAAGTACAATAGTAGGCTAAAAGTTTATGACGTTGTTAAAACACTAATATCCGCTCAACTCACCTTTTTGGTGTAGTAATTTTCCTTCGTTCCACACTTCTTGTGTACGACCAACGCCCACATCTTGTCTCTTGTCATATCAATCATATCCAATTTTGTAAACGGTTCCAACACGTAACTTTCTACACTGGTTTCTGCTAATCTGTACAATTGACACGAGAGAATTCTAGAGAGTGTATACTACTTAGGTCTTTGACCCTATGATTAGAGGAAAGCAAATCTCGTTTCATTTTGTCAAGAGTCAAATCACTAATACTAATCAGTACAAGCTTAGGCAATTTTTTCTTTTAATTTAGCCCGTCATGAGTTGGTATAAGTAGTAGTAAGTTTAGCTTGGCGAGTTGTCGTGAAAAAATCATGATAAGTTTGTCTGTGATTTTAATTAAATTTTTTCCTATTACTCTACTTCGCCCTTCTCACAGTAATGCTTTCTCTCCTTTGCTTATATTTCATGTATAGATGCTATATGTATGAAACATGCACATAAGAAAATTAGTTTTGCTTTTTTTCTTTAGGTTTGTTGGTATAGAGCACGAAAGAGAAATCTTATACTAAAGCTAACACATAACGACAGATACACATAGTACTATAGAGTATAGATATAAATTTAGAAGAGACCATTTTTCCGAGATTCTAGTTAAGTACCATGTAATAATGACGAATGCGCTTCTCTATATGTGTTTACTGGAGAAAGTTCATAAAGAGAAAGCTAAAAGACGACTGAGAAATGGCTTGACTAGAATCATATATATGGAACACAGATTTAATTAGAATACATTTTTCATACACATCGAGGAAAGAAGCAAAATACAAGTTCTGTGAACCTAGTCTAGACTATAATAAGTCAAAAATCTTTTTGATCTTTCATTAGAAAGGTTGAATATAGTATGCAGTTATGCAGTCGTAAAACTTGAAATAGGACTACTGCAAAATTGTCCTGAATTCAAAGAAGTTCTCAACACGAATTTTAACTTAATCTACCATCGTGTGGAGAAAGCTGAAACCAAAATAGAGAAAGTATCTTTTTACTTTTCTTCAGGCTGGAAATATAAATACAAAGCGTAGCAAAGAGCTAACAAAGTGCTTGCATGCTTAGTGATGTGAATTCAACTGGCTAAACTAACTTTTCTGTCGTTATACAAGAACAAGTAAAATGAGAATATGAAAAAGGCGAGCAAAGAAACTTTCGAAAGGATGCAATAATCATAAGATGAAGTCAACTATTATTAATTAATTAAAATGTTTTTTATTCAATCAAGTCTGTAATAAAAATTTAAAATAAGTTTTCACCCGATATTTCCATATTTATTTCCGTAACCTAACGATCTTTTAAACGTCATCCACTGTGCTGAAAGATTTTTAAAGGAATTTGTGTTAAAAATATTACTGACGTGCAGAAATGTTTGACCTATAAATATTAATATCAAGTATAAATCAGCAAAGGGTCAGTCAAGTATTAACACACGTACGTGTCCTTCTATCTCGAGTTGGGTAATAATACACAGTATTGGTTTTTACTGTAGATACACAGACAATAGTTGCAAAGGCAATTATCAATAGTAATTTAAAACTAGCCATTATGAAAAAAAGTCACGAATGAAGTTACCCGAGTCGAGGTATTTAATGTAATACAAAAATGAGAATCTGTAAGCTTTGGTGTTCGCTTTTATAGTTCATCTTATGCGTCATTAAAGTTGAAAATGCATAAAGAATAAAGCAGTGCAAATCTCAGTATCAGTAATTAATTAGAATTGACTATTAGTATTATAATTGACTAAAAGTATTAAAAAAAAAAGTAAGTACTCGTCATTTTCCTTATGCGTCTCATATAGAGGTTTATTTTTAAGATAAGCAATAAAAATTGTAACCCACAAACTTCCTGTTACAAAAATAATGTACATATAAAATTATAGAATGCATTTCGGGTAGATTGATGATAAGTCGGTTATAGTTTAGTTTGGATTACATATCCATAATTGAAATTAATTATGAAGTTAAAACCTTTCTGTGGTGCAAAAGTGACGACTGTTTTACCATCATTGTGTTTGACTAACGTTGTAAGCAAGTCTCTTTATCTTCAAGTTCAATGCACTAATAATATAACATACCTCTTTTAACTAACTAGGTATTAATTTGTGTGCTATCAATAACTGATGGATTTGCCGTAGGAAAAATAAGACGAAGTGAATCAAGTTATTATTCTCATCACTCATCTCTGAAATTTTCTGGTATAATGAAAAAGCAAATATCTATGTATTGTAAATATGCTATACTATCTGATGATTATTTTTATAGCTATTTTTGCCATTCTATGCCTTGTTTCACTTTTGGTGATATACCTAGTGGAAGTAGTTGCTTGTCTTAATATCTTTTCTGCAATTCGCAATGTGAGTAAACATTTATAACTATTGTATATTAGAAATATTGTAAAAATGTAATCAAAATTAATTATTTGCACAGAGAGATTATGTGACATGCCGAATATGGTTCATGAGATTTGGAATTACAATTATTTGTGAATTATTAGCAACAATTATGTTTCTAGTAGGAGGATACAGTCCACTTTATTTTATAACAATTGCAATCATTTCTTTAATATGTAAAGTATACATGATATGGCCAATTAATGTATTTATTAATGAAATACGTGAATACTCTGAAGCAATTTTGACAGAATCACAATTACATATTTAATTAAATATTTTAATTATAAGAAAAATATAAAATTACATAATTTATTTTGATTTCTTGCTACTAAAACGTTGAGCCAATTTGACAAGATTTTCATCAACAATTATTGAATTGTTGCCAGCTATATTTTGAGCAGTTTTAATCATTCCAATAGTGTGATTATTCAATGCTTTCCGAAACTCGGAAATAACATCAGGACGAGCTTTACGTTTGTTATATTGTTGAAATTGTTTTTTTATCATTTTTACTGTAGCTCGAGGCTTCATGATTTGATCAATCGTCTTTTTTTCTCTTCTTTTCTTGACTTTTTCACTTCCTCCACTTGAATCGGGTTTTTCAGTCTTAATTGTAGTACGTACCTTCTTTTTGTTTTGTTTACTTTTAACAGGACAGATAACTTTAACTCTCTTGGTACGAGCCATTTCTATTTAACAAAATTTACTAATGAATTTTAATGAAAATGATCAACTATTATTTTTTTTAATACCAGCTGTATAAGCTTGAGTAAGAGAAAGAAAGATGCAACTGTTAACTGTTATTGGACGCCAGACAAAGTGAATTGAAGGGTAAACTATCTATCGACTTTTTTAGTTTAAGTTTTTAGGGAGGCATTCATTTCGCTATTTTTAGCTCTATTTTTTTGAGAAACAAATGACTCATTGAGTAGAGGTGTAGAGGTACATGTTAAACAGAATAAGAAGGAAAAGATTTTTTAAGTTGATCCTTTCTACTACTATAATAAAAATAAATTAGATGATGACTTGTGTAGTACAAAAATGCCTTAGACTATACATTATAATTCATATAATACTTTATTCAGTCATTTCATTATACTTGTACCATAACAAAACATAAACAATAATAATACAATTAGTAGTGAAAATTAATTGACTAACTAAGCTATCTTATATATTTTACATAGTATAGATAATTAGAAAACTCGTATAACAAGAAATTAATATAAATGAGTAAATATATTAAACTGGCAAAGGCTCTGCGCGCTTCTCATTAATTAATTAGTGATTACATTATGCAGCATCATTATTTTCTGACATTTTAATAACTTTCATAATATTAGCACCAGACGGTGTATGTCTTTTAGATTTGACAATTTGAATCTTAAAACTAGTATCATCACCATTATTACTATTTACATAAGGATCTAGTAAAGACCAAGATGAAGAAGGTGTAGAAAAATATTGTTGCTCTTGCTGTTGCAAAATACCATTGACATTTTGAAGTGAACTTGTAGAATCTGCTGGATTATCAGTTAACTTTTGACGAAAACTACCAGAAGCTAAATCTCTATTACTACTTTTTCCATTATCATATTGTAGAAAACTAAGTAAAGTTCTTGGTAATTCATTTGATGGAACTTTACTAGCTAAATTTTTCCATTTCGATGATGCATTTTCCAACATTTGATTTACATTGGAGACAAAAACACTTTTAAATTGAGCAGATTTTGGATTATTTTGTTGTTGATATGAAAATGAAGCTGGTGTAGAAGAAGGAGGTGGTGGTGGACGTTGATATATTATTTCATAATTTGGATTATTAATTTTATTATTATTGTTGTTGTTGGCAGACTCTTGTTGGACATTTGGTGCACTTTTAAATGACTCGTAACCACTTTCAATTAACTCATAATCTTTCAAGCCACCTTCACTACTTGCAGATGTAGGAGAAGGAGCAACTTGATATTTAAATGTATTATTATTACTTGTTGTTTGATAAGCATAATAATTATTATTATGATTCTTTTGTGATCCAAGTGATTTATATCTTGTTTGTTGAATAGCTGAAGTATGTGAACCTCCTTTAAATGGTTTACTAGTGGGAACAATTTCTATTGGAAATTTCACTTTGGGTTTACTAGTTGTAGTAGTTGAAGTAGTAGTAATTTTTAAAAGATTTTGAAATATTCCCGTATTAACTAATGGAGCATTAGTAGTAGATTGTTGTTGCACTCCTTGTATAATACGATTTAAATTAAGCATAGAATTCATTCTTGTCATCAAACCACTAATTGGTGTTATTACAAATTGTGTTAATGGTGAAGACTCTGCTACATTTGTGTCAGCTCCTCTTAGAAATTGCATTGGTGCTGTTGCTAATTTCAATGGCACAGTAAAAAATGTTCCTAAATTCTCAATAGTATTAAGAAGTGGAGGTCTTGCAGTTGTAGATGGTTTTAAATATTCAACAATAGGAGCTGCAGCAATTTTAAAAGGAGCAGCAAATATTGTACCCAAATCATCCAACATTGTTGGTTTTGGTGTAGTAGTAGTTGTTGTAGTTTGTTCAACTCCTCGAGATCTTATTGCTTTTGCTATTTCAAATGGTGCTCTAAATATTGTAGATAAATCAGATAAAACACTAGGCTTCTGTGTTGTTGTTGTTGTACTAGTTGTAGTAGTAGTAGTAGTAGGATTAGTAATTGATATTCTCTCATTAGAAGAGGAAGCAACTATAGTATTACGTCCACTTATAACAATATTGTCATTGACTGATGACAAAAATTTGCCCCATGGTGCTTGAGCAAGTTTCATTGGAGCAGAAAGTATTGTAGATAAATCAGAAAGAATACTTGGTTTACTAGTAGATTGTTGTTGTCTACCTTGATTTTGGAAAGGAACAAATGATGCAGCAGCAGAAGTGATTGGTTTAGTAGTTGTTGTCGTTGTTGTAAATGAAATAGTAGCTGCTTGTTGATTACTAGCACTACTACTAATTTGATTATTATTATTATTAGTTTTTACTACAAGTGGTGGTCTTAATCCAATAATATTAATGTAATCATTATGATTTTTAACTGGCACTTGTTGTTGTTGTTCCTTACTAATAACTGGTGGTCTCAATCCATCAATATCATTTTGTGTAGTTTGTTGTTGTTGCTGTTGTATAGGAAGAGAATGTTTGATAGCAATTTTCTCTGTAAATGGACGATCACTTAATACATTATGAGACTGAACAGCAATAGGAACATTAAAGCTAAGAAGCATTTGTCTTGGTGGTTGAGAAGAAGAAGAAAGTGGATTATATCTTCCCAAGTCTAATGGTACTTGTTTAGTAATGACAGTTTGTTTAAAATCTAATTGTTGTTCGTGTGCATTAAGTTGATTAGCTGTCAACACTGGACGTGGAGGAAATGATTGAAATGAGACAGGAGCTGCTGGTGATTCTGGAGTTATTTTTGGAATAATATTAGATGGAAGAATTGTTGTTGTTGTTGAAGGTGTGGATGATGATGATGATTCAATAACTGTTGTAGCTTGATCATCTGAATAAATTTTAACTAATTGTTGAATAAGTGATGTAGGATTAATATTGTTCATAGGATATAAAGGATTTCCACCAGTTGTAGCAACATTAAGAAGTTTACCCCATGTTCCAATTATATTAAGTGGTGAGTCTTTTTGTTGTTGTTGTTTTGTTGTAGTTTCAACAACAACTGGATCACTAAATAATTCTGTCATATTTAATTTTAATGGTAGTCTATTATTAATTTTAATTCTATTTCTTGGTAATGTATACACAGAAGATTGTTGACTTGCTCCAGGTAAATTATCTAGTATATGATTTTTACTTGATTCTCTTTGCTCTTTAAGTTTAGCAATGTACTCATCAACTGAATTTAATCCAAGAACTTTCATTCCATCACCTTTAACTTGTTCTGGAAATAATGATTCTTTTAAAAGAGTTAGATGATAATTATATGCTGATCTAACATCATTTTCTTTTGGTAATCCCCAATATTTGATTAATGAATCTGCTCCTTTTTCAGCAATTATACTTACTGCTGCTTCTGGACTACTACTGACAATTGTTGGCATTATAGAACTATCCATAACTCTTAATCTTTGAGTACCAAATACTTTCATTTCAGAATCAACTACAGCTTGTCTTGAATTTCTCCTTCCCATAGGTGTTGTGCCTGCAACATGTCCTAATGAGACTGAAAAATGTCGTAAATAACATTCCCAATAACTTCGACTTCTAAATGAATGAATTTCACAACCAGGTAATATTGATTGTGTTAATCTTGCATTCATAGATTTTCCAAATGTTGTAGAATTTTCTGCTAAATAAATTGCTTTGCGTACGCCATCAATCATGACATCTAAATCTGCAGGATTTTCTAAATAGCGAGGATCAATTATTGGTTCTGAATATGGATCAGCATTTAATAATCGAATGTAACCACGACTTTTGGGTCTTGTAGCTGTTACAACAATTGAAAATGAGTCTTTTCCTTTTGATGGTCCAAAGTATTGAGAAGTTATTTCACGTCTTATTCTAAATGCATGTGAAAAGTCTTCATCTGATGATTCATGATGAGACATTCCGTACCTACATAATTAAGAAAAAATTTAATTTTTATATGTCTATCTAAAATATTAATAACTTCATTAAGTCTCACATTGATAATTGTAAATCTGGTCTTTCTCCTCTAGATTGAGCTTGTTTTGAAGCTACAAGTCCAACAGCTTCGAAACCTGTTGTTGACATTGGACCATTTCCAGTAGCAGCATAACGTAGTAAAGATCCAACAGTCACATCACGGTCAACTAACAAAGAATTGTCATCATTGACCATAAATGGTCCAATAAATGCTGACAGTTGATCTTGTAGATTATTTTGTCCAACAGGTAAGTTGACACGAACTGGGATCTGTTTTGTAACAAAGCCATAAAGATTAAAACTAAAGAACATTAAAAATATTAAAATATGAAAAAATTACTCCATGTTGTTTTAAATGATGCTCAGGTCCAATGCCACTCAACATCAAACTGAAATAGCAAGAAAAAAATATAAAAGAGTGTAGATAGTATAATAACGATCGTCATTTTTTCAACATACATTTTTGGTGTTTGAATAGCTCCTGCAGTTAAAATGATCTCCTTTCTAAATTCACAAGAAAATGTTAATGATTCCTAAAGGCAAAATGTTAATTAACTTTAATTCTTACTTTGCATAAGCATAATGTCGTTGCCCATGTCTATCAAATTCTACAGCATACTATACAGAATCAAATTACAGATTGTCAACTTTCCAATTTTTACATAATCATTTTTATATAATACTTACGGCAGTATTGTCTTTTCCTTGCATAAGAATCTAGCATAATTGAAATTCAAATGAGATTTTATTTCTAATGAATGTATTATATAAGATACAACAACTTACTCGATTCACGTGTGCATATCTGTAAATTGTTAATCTCCAACGTGGAGAGCTTTTTCTAATGAATGAAGCAAAGATTGACTCACGCTTCCCATAATTATCAATTGGTGATGTCGTTGCGTCAAAGCCTATGACGAATCACAGAAACCGGAAATGAAATTCATCAATGACATCAGATAAAGTCTAAGTAGAATAATCTTATCTTATAAATGTACCTTCTGTGTAAGGAGCGTTCAAGTCAACACGTTTATAGCCCATTTCCTCTCCTATATGAAAAGTCATCAATTAATTATTTAATAACAACAAAGTTATCTAACTCTGACTAAGAAAATAACAAGTACTTTTTATTTACCTGCTTTCACAAAGTCATATGCTAAGCCAGCATAATTAGGTTCTTCTAATCTCAAATCACCCTTTTTTCCATGATACTCTGAATTCTTGGAATGTGAACCAAGATAATTTTCATTCTTTTTAAATAATGGCATCAATGAATTATATGTCCAACTTGGATCACCAGTGATATTACTCCAAGAGTCATAATCTTGTGGACTTCCACGTAAATGCATCATATAACCTAATCCACTACTACCACCTAAAGATTTTCCTTGTGAGATTCCTGCTTTCTATTATGATAAAATAATAATTAGAGTATATATATATAATTTCTTCTTCATCTGCAATTATATTAAAGTTTCTTTTGAAATTATCTTACTCCATCTTGAGCACAGAAACAAGCAAATTTTTGTGGTACAGTTGTATGCATCCAATCTAGTTCTTTATATCTTGTCATATAGTTGGCAAACATAGGAAATGATGAAAACGGATGTGGATCTTAAAGTGTTAAATTATTTTTTATGTATTATTTCAACTCTCTAAATAATATTTAGACAATACTATACCTCCTCCAGCTTCCAATAAAAGTACTCTATAATGTTCTGAGAGTCTTGAAGCCAAAACTCCTCCACTTGTACCACCACCAACTAAAATAGATGAGAGATATTTTTTTTGATTTCCAATAAAAGCTCATTAGTATGCTATAAAAGTAATCTATGATGCCCTTAACCTATCAATTTTGACAAGTAACGGTCATTTCCCTGATGATCATGAAATATATAAAAGTTCATCACAAAACATATCACCTTCTTCTTACTAAGATTTCTCTAGTGAAAAAAATTATTCTACTAATATGAAACTAATAACTAGCAACAACTTTTAACTAGTTGATAAAGTTGAAGCTTGCTCTCTAATAATTCCTTTGGTAAATTCTTCTTGTCTTGTCTGACTTGTTGCTCAACACTCTTCTTATGTATGCTACTACTTACTATATACATACTTCAAATCAACATATCAACTTTTACTTTCAATCAACATTATGAGCTTCTAGCAGCCGACTATTTTTTTGCTACTACTACCTAAAGAAGAAGAATTCTTGCACGTGGATTTTCTAAATAATAAATTAATTTAAAGCTCAATTGTCAAATATACAAAATTAAATCTCTCTCTCTCTCTCTCATTTCAATTGCCACTTAAAAATCTCATTTACTCACCAATAATAAAATCAAAGGTATCTCCATAATCCCGATGTTGATCAAATAATTTGTCCTTCATCCTATCAGCTTTTTCCCAGGAGGTAATAAACATAGCTAAACTTCCGATAACTCCAAACATGAAAGACCTCATAATCATATTCTGAAAACTGTAGCGAACATTAGAAAGTGGACTAGCCATCTTGACCCTTGGCATATATCTAATAATAACTTTGTCCTTCACAAGTCAACAATAAAATAAATAACAATAACCAAACAACAACAACAACACCCTTTAGAGATATTTCTTCTGGTTAAACCTTCTCACTGAAATATTTCATTTTGACAATAATCTTCTCCTTGCATTTGAGCACTTTTTCTCTTGACATTTATTACACTCTAGCTACTACACTTTATCACAAGTATTTCAGAAGAACTCATGAAGATTAGCAACTAGAATCAATTTATGATTCTTTAGCCAAACCAATACCGCAACTGAACAACTAACGTTTTTTAATCAAAGAATCTGTACAAAATATTCATCTATTCTACTACTTGACTTATTAACTTTATTTCCGTTCTGGGGAAACTGTATCATCGCAACAATGCAAAATCACATGTAGTATAGTACATAGTTGCGCAACAATCATTTCATAAGGGGAAGGAAGTATACATACGTACATATCCATAAAATGCTACACACACGCCTTTACTTTACATAGAAAGAACATCTTATTCGTCATTTTTAAACATGACAAGATTCGTATGAAATGGAAAGTAACAACATAGTAAATTGCAGACTGCATTCAACAATAACAACAACATATGATCCTATTGTACCGAGAGTACTCTAATCTTTTTTGATGTGCAGAGACTACTATATGAACCGGTTTTGGCAAAAGTCCATATGTTTAGTAAAATAATCACAAAAAAGCTAACATCATCTCACATGTGCTTTAGTATAGGTGCTCTGCATGAATGTATACCTTAGTAAATTGTTGTTGATGCAAAAAAATCATATTGTCCACAACTGTACACAGCGAAAGTTCAATGGTCAACGTTATTGTTGCTCACTTGACTCTATATGACTATGCTAGAATAATAATAATGTGCAAAAGGATTTGATATTTCATAGAGTCGAATAGACGACTAATAGCACATTTTGTGAAAGCTGAAACAAAACTTTCATTCATATTGTGTACTGTATATGTTTTAATAGCTTGCAGTGTATTACATTGTAAAGGTGCAAAGTGCATATTGTAAAAATGTACCTTGCATATTATAATACAACAAAACTACATAATAAAGTAGGAATATAATAAGACAAGAAAGCTGAAGAGTGACAAACTTAATCTGAAAATTATTACGTATACTAATGATGTCCTATAGCAAGAATGTAATAATAGTCATTAATTTACTTAATCTCAAAATAAAATGGTGTAACGTATTAGATAATGTAATAATAATATTTTTATGTATAATAATTGTCAATGAAAATTGTATGACTATATATACAAAACTGAGATTTTATTATATGCACAAAACTAATTTAGCAATTAGAAATTCTCTTAGTTTTTTTTTACTTTAAAATTTATGAGCTGTTGTGACCTTTGACATTTACGTTAACTACTACTCAACAAGAAATTATAACAAGCAATTGTTGTTGTTGCTTCTCCCATACTAATAAGTAATAGCCAAATTTTTCAACTTGAACATGACATACTACACCATTTTTTGTTGTCTGTTGTTGCTACTATTGCTGCAAGCCTATGATTATTATTATAATAGAGAAGTAAATATCAAGATTTCTTTTACACAAAAAACAGACATTGAAATTGAAAGTAGGCTGAAAAGTCATTTCATTTATTTTTTGGTGGATTGCATTTCATTTAGAGATTTATTTTGTCTATGAAAAGAGGCATATTGAGACAGAAAGATGTTTTCAGTTTTTAGAAGACAGACCACCTTGTATTGCGTTACTATAACTGCGAATTTACATCTGTGTAGCATAATTTTCAGCCAAGCAAAAGATGAAGTTACAACAGTTCAACAGAAGATATATATTTATTGTTGAATTTCACATTTCACGCTTATGTTCACTTTTTTGATGATATCATATTAGGAGATTTTTTATTAGTAGAGAGAAAAATG